>VDFB02054899.1:200934-286971 GCA_007258455.2 Sequoia sempervirens
TCATGCCATTTTAGGAGTAGATATATTGAAATGTGCTAGGGGTCGAGAAAACCTAAATTAAACCTACAAACTAGATGTTAGGTAGAGATCAAAATAACCAAATGGGCACACAAAAAGGTTAGTGGGAAAATTTACTATAATTTTATGATAAAGCCTAAAAATAAAAACACCTAAAATGCTAAAATTATTATATGTTAATTATGAGGGTAGAGATGCTGATTTGTGAAGTAGATGCAATGTAAAAGAGTGTATACTTCAATTTAAAAGCCTATGACAAAAAAATAAGGGGTATCTACAAAAAACTAAGTTAACTTGTACAAAATTTATTGGAAAAAGACATAAACCAACTAAAATATTAGAAATCCCTATAAAAATAGCCAAAAATATTAGCAAATGACAAGAAAATTTAATAATTAGATGAGATTTTCCAAGCAGAGATATCTTAAATGCACAAGAAAATATATCATGGTAGGAGTGGATGTGTCAAAGCATGTTTGTAGAGATGTTGAAATTAGGGTTAAACATGTCAAACCGAGGACCTACAACTCTAAACTCACAAAATACTTCAATAAAATATTAGTTTTAGGGACATGGGTCCCATTGGGCATGCTAAAATGTGAACAATAAGGATATATAACATAAAAAAATTCAAATAATGAAATCAATTATTGTTCTACACCTAATTACACCTCTAAATAAGCAAATAAATTGCTCAAAAAGATAAAATAGAACAAGAATTATCTCACCCACAAATCCTTGTTGTGCACACAATATGTATGTGGTTGTGTTGCATAGATTTATGCTTGAGAGATGGTATGCGGGTTTGTCTTCAAACCAACAATATTAATTTACAATTGAACCTCTTCTTAAGATAAATTCCTTAAGGGTCTATTAAATATAGAATACGAGGATGATTGATCAAGGTTTGATTGTTACGATTTCCAATATATTAGAGAAAAAATATAAGAAACTTCCATAAAATACATGCACACAATAAGCCTAATTGATATTATCAAAGAGTTGATACAAGAGATAATTTAAATGTACATAGAAACCTTGCATATATAGGCAAGGTGGTGAAGGTAGGCAAGTTAAACATAATTATTGATAGCCCCTCCAATGATGGAACACTTGTTAGCTCACATGAAAAGTGTTCTAGTGAATGGAAAGTGTGCAAGTAAGAGGTGTCTCACAAAGTGAGAACACATGTCTCAACCACATGAGGTGAGACAAAACTCTAGAAGTCCCTAAGTGGGTACTTAAGCAAAGTGAAGTAACTTAGGGAGTAATGTATGTAAAATAATTATGGGTCTCAACTACTAGCCATTTTAGGTACCCATGTACAATAAAATCTCTTATAAAGTGAAGTAAAAGATAAAAACCAATGGGAACACAAATCCTCTCCAAAAAGAGATGATATAATGAATAAATAATATGTATCCCCCATAAGATGATGATGAATTCTTTGAATGTTTCTCAAATGCCCCATGTGAAGACTGATGTAGAATAGGTACCAAAAAAGTGATGTGAAGTTTTTTGTAAAAGATCTATGGATGATCTTGGTGAAGCACCTCTAAATTTTGATGCAATAAGTGATGTCCTACTAGAAAGAATATTTAGATGCTCTTTGTGAAGTGTCTATGGAATTTCATGTAACAACAAGTGATGGAGGATGAATAAATCATCCTTGTTTTCAACCCCACATTCTTTGAGTTGCAATCTTAGTGATTTATTTTTTGTGAAATAATCCTCGATAGTATCATAATATCTTGGAATTATACTTAGGAGGTCATTTTCTAGCTCATGGCTTCATATTTCTTTGACCTTCCCAAAATATTCATTGGGATTTTTCAAGGCACAACATAGAATAGAAGCTCTGGAGATAGATAAATGCATGTAAAATTGAAGGCTTGATCACACTTATTATATAACTTTTCCTCATCTTTTGATTACAAACTTAGAATCACAAAAGAAATGTAAGAGAAATATAAATTTCTCAAAGAACAATGACAATGAAAACCCCCTTGATTATTTTGATCCCTCCTGAATTGGTACTTTATATGTTTTAGTGCATATATAAATTTGGAACAAATAATGGTACTTTATCCTATCATAGCATTAAGATGGCTAGGGACTTGAGGGTCTCTAAACTTTGGATTGAGGGTGATTCATTAAACATTGTGAATTGCCTTAAGCAAAGGTCCCCTCCTTCATGGTCGATCAATAATTTAATTTATGATACCATTGCTCTTTGTGGGGAATTTGAAGAAATTTATATTTCCCATGCCTATAAGGAGGCCAATGCTATAGTCGATTGGTTGGCTAATTATGGGGTGTCATCAACTAGGTTGTGGAGGGAAGGTGACATCATCCCTTCTGGTTTGAAGAGCCTTATTATGAATGAGATACATTAATTTTTCATTATTTTTACTCACCTCCTTCAGCTTGGGATTGTGTGGGTATTATGAAGATTTTTGTTTGATGGGACTTTTCTCATAGTGGGTGATCATTGGAAATTGTTTCCGCCTGGTGTTTGGCTATCTAAGTACTTAGTTTATTTCCTCCATGTGAACCACTGTCATTTTCCTCACATGCTTTCTGGGTGGTTTGTTAGCTTGTGCTTTGGTTGTGCTCTATTTGTGCTGTGCTAGCAATTTGATGATGGGAGGGGATAGGTGCCGCACCGAGCCTCTGTCTTGTGAAGGAACGAAAGCGAATCCTCAGGTTTGGGAAATCCTGCAGAATGGTGGTGTTACTCCTTACCTTGAGCTCTTGAAGGGTTTCGAGCCCTTTGTTTCTAAGGATTTTGTTGACACCTAGCATGGCCTTGTGGTTAGTATGTTTGGTAGAGATACTACCATTAATAAAGATTTTATTATAGAGGTTACTGGCTTGTCCATTGTCGGGAGAAAATTTTATAAGGACAAGAACATTTCTCAAAATGCAAGGAAAAATTTCCTTCGCAATAGGGAAAGGGATTAGATGGTTCATTTAGATTGTGGTGGCTATGACATAACGCAGATTAAGCCGATTTGGGGGGAGGTAGTAGTGGCTTTGATCCACTAATTTACGCTTGATGGTAGATTTACGAAACTATATGGTCATCACTTTATCCTTCTGAACCACTTTCGCCATGGTAAGTTGGTGTCATTTCCCTTTTATTTGTTGAGTTCTTTGGAAGAGGGTATTTTGAATTTAAAAAAAACCCCAGGAATCCTTACCTGCATGAAGGCTTAATGCTTCTCATTATGGATTTTTTGAAAGCTAACACCATTGTTAGTACCCCTGTCTCCAAAAAGAAGGGGAAAGGTAGTGGGAATTGTAGGATCTAGGAGATTCAGGATTCTGAAGAGATTGAAGCTGATTTTGAGGGGTGGTCGGATGGCTATAACATTGACCTTGACTATACCCCTTTGACGGGTGATGGGAAGCCTTCCTCCTCCAGAGCTTCATGTGCTAAGCGTAAGTTGAAGGGTTTTGAGGGTGTTTCTTCTAGTAAGAGGGAAAAAAGTCTTGTGCCGGGTAAGAATGATCAATAGATAATTTTGGGGATCCTATTTCTAAAAGGAAGGCTAAAGTGGTAATGCGAGGATGACTGCTATTATTTGAGGGAAGAAGGGCCTAATATCTCTTTCAATTTGCTTATGTGGTTGGTTCAAGAAATTCAAGATCTTCATAATAAGCATGATACTATTTCCAGGTGCAATATTCTACTCTTCATAGCCTTAAGGAGCATGATGTTATTTTTGGGCTTTCCAAATCTCTGAATTCTAATGTGGGTGGTCTGGTGGATGAGCTTGCTTTGCTAAAGAATGATCTGAACCTGAGAGTTGCAATGTTGGAATGTCAAAATAGGCAGCTTAGAAGGGACGTGGACATGCTCATCAATATTAGCAAGGAGAAGTTGGAAGCTTCTACGGAGGGTATGGTTTTTCTCAACCAGAAGGCTATGGAGTTGACTGGGAAGGGTTTTTTGGTTCTCGGTGTAATGTGCTACAAGAGGAGGGTGTTGGTATGGAGATGAATTCAGCTGACTTGGAAACTAGCCTAAGTGTTCTCACTAGAAGCAAAACTAGGAAAGGTAAGAAGGATCCTATTTAGGATGTTGAAGAAATCATGGACATGCATGAGAGGTTGGTAGCCAAGGATATGTCAGCTGCTAAAATGCTCAAGGACTTACTTTTGTGGCCTTTTGACCTTGTTGTTTTTTTATTTATGCTTTTTCCTTGTTGTTTGATGGTGTGTTGATGGGGGTTTAATCAGTTGGTTGTTTTTTTCCTTTGCTGGGTGGGCAGTCTCTTGGTTTTATCTTTACTGCCACTTTCTTTTTTGTTAAAGGGTTTCAAGCACCCTTGAAAACCTGTTTATCATTAATAAAAAACAATGGTACTTTATAAATGAGTGTGATATCATTTCTAATGAGATAGGTAAGTGATATTCACTTTCACAAAAGAAATACTCGATTGAGTAGCTAATAAAAAATTACAATATAATCATGTTTCCTAATTTGAAATTAGAAACTTAAAGTTTTCCTATTAAATGAGAAGAAAAAATATATGTTAAACAACATAATTTTTAAATCATCTCAATATTAAAGCCTTCGGAATGGAAAGATCTTTCTGTCAACTATTCATAATCAAAATTTTGACTTATGATCTGTAAGTTATGCCAAAATGAAAAATGACTCCCCCTTTTACAAGATTTAATGTTACTTTAAGGTCAACTAATAGTTTAAAATACTGCTAGAGTTTAGTAGATAATGTTAATTTTAATTGATATCTAACTCTTAGTGGTTAGTGATTGATTAACATTTACTATTAGTGGTTAGAATAATTACATAGTTAACTATAATTTCACATAGAATTTTAGTTACAATAAATAACATTAAATGTAACAAATTAAATGAAAAACCAATTTCTGGTCATGTGGGGGCAAGTGGAGAGTTGTTGATGTTGTGAGGCTGATTCAAAAGGTGCTTGAAATGATACTTTTGGGAGTCATTTTAACACCTCAAAATCATTCCACTTTGTGTGATGAAGATGCATAGGTTGATGGAGGCATTGAACAAGTAGGAGGTGTGGGAGTTTAAGGAAGTATTCTTAGATGATGGAGAGGCTAATAAAATAAAAAAAATGATCAAAATCCAGGTAAAAATACAACACAAACATAAAATATATCATGTATTTCTTTAGAATAAACTTACAAGTTGTGCATGGTGAGCTTGAAAATGATGATGCAATCTCTCTCTTCAACATGAAAATGAAAGGCAATTGAAACAAATACCTTAAAATCATTCCCTGAAAACTTGAGAAATAAAAAGCTTTCCCAAATCATCGACATGCAAATTTGAACTTGCGACCAACCAATTCTATTCTCTTGCTCTGTATTGCAAATAAAGTCCACAGAGTTACAAAGGAGTGAATTGTGGACCACCTATTGCCTCTTTTGTTCACAAGGTGTTCTATAGAAGAGAAACACTTGAGCATAATTTGGTAATATTTGATCACCCTAAATTGCATGTAGCTTCTATGAAGTTGACAAAGGTGCACAACTCTGCATAAAGGGTTTTAATCACCTTTTACCAATGCCATCTATGGAAATGGAGGCAATATTTCAATTATCATGGAAAGAGAGGTCGATGACATAAATCAAAATCTTTGACATAAGTACAAGTTGACCTCAATGAATGGAATTTTTTTCTTTGACCTTCACACTACTCCACTTTATGTGAGATCACTTGGTGCATAATGAATCATATTATCTAAAAAAGAATTTGAGATCATTCCGAAATAGAGATCAATATTATATGTAAATAAAGTTGCATGGAACTCTAGACTATGCTAGATACAAGATTTTGGGAAGGGTTTTGCTAGCATGGTGTTGATACCATGTTATGGTTTCCAAGACCATAAACAAAAAACCCAAGAAACTTCCACAAAATATATGCACACATAAAGCCTAATTGATATTATCAAAGAGTTGATACAAGAGATAATTTGAATGTACATAGAAACCTTGCATATATAGGCAATATATGCACAATGAATGACTACCCTTCCAATGATGGAGCACTTGTTAACTCATATGATAAGTGTTATAGTGAGTGGCAAGTGTGCATGCAAGAACAAAGTGAGGGCACACGTACCAACCACATGAGGTGAGACCAAACTCTAAAAGTCCCTATGTGGAGACTTAAACAATGTGAATAGGACTCTCCTACATAGGTTAATAACAAACTAGTTTGATAAAGTAATTGTTTACACCAATAGATATTGATCCAAAAGACCAATGGTTGAGGATGACTGGGAGATTTGGAGGAAGGAGAGGCCTCCAAGTGACACCTTGTGATTCATTTTATCAAAGAGGAAAATTATTAAAGAGATTTGAATGGAAAATATTGTATAGGAAATAGATAAAGGGTGAGGATAAAAAAGCTTTTGGAAGTCTGAAAAGTCCTTTTTTTGGAGAAATGTGAAGGTTGAGAATTTTCTTGTAGAAATGAATGGATATAATTTGAGGAGAGGATTTTTAGAGAAGTGGGATGGATGGGAAAAGTGCATGCCAAGTTTGACCATGGATTAAACATACTTTGAATATTCAAGTGAATTAGTTAGTTAACTAATTGATTTTATTCAACTGATTAATTGAGGGTTTTTTTGGTAGAATTAAATAAATCTTTGTATTTATTTATTTTTGGAGGATAAGAATTTGAAGGTGAACTTAATTGAATAAAGTGGATTATAGATGGAAGGGGGATAAATGATTAATTAACTAAATAAATGATTGAAATTTATTTAGTTAATGCTAGGAAGATGATTGGAAAGCCTAGTTGAATAATTTATCTTATTTAATTAACATTAGAGTGGAGTAAAAATTGGGTGTGGTTAGGATGTTGACAATTTTAGGTTTCTATAGTAATAATACACAAGCAATATAATTCTTCACCAAGGGATAAATGCCTCAAAGGATTTGTAACTTGGAGAAAATGGCATTTCATATAGATCATTGAGTTCAATGAATGAAGATGAGGAACCTCCCTGTAGGAAGGATGGATGCTCAATAACCTACATGGTTTTTATTCAAAAGTATATGATAGTCCTTGGTTTGCATCTAGGACCCTTATCCTAACCTATCATTGAACCTTCCATCTGACATGTGTTGAGACCACATGCAAATTATTATTGTCTTTGTAGACGTTCAAATTATCCTGATTGATATCACACACCTGATCTTGATTTACTAACACTGGTTCATCCTGAATCACTCCATTACTAACCATTTAATCGAATAATCTTTATTTGATTAAATTCATCATATTTCATCTTCTAATTAAATAAATCAATTTTATCTAATTAAATTTTTATCTTCTATTAATTAAATAAATCATTTTGTTTAATTAATCCTAATGTCCCTCTTTTAATTAAATAATTCATTTTATTTAATTAAGTTCTAAAGTCATCTCCTTTAAATTAAATAAACTAACCTTTATTTGATTTAAATCTAACATAATCCCCTTTAATTAAATAAATCAAACTTTATTTAATTAAGTATCATATTCATTATTCCTCTCATTTTGATTTAAATAAATCTAAAAATCTAAGTCAAAGTGTCAAATCAACTAATCTTCATCTAAGTTAATCAAATCATGATTAATCCTAACACTAATCCCTCAAATCCTCTAGATTTTGCAACTTGCACAAGAAAATCAATTTAATTGATTTATAAATTCTTCTATTTCATTCAAAAAAGGCATCAAGTTGGAAGATTCTTCAAATTTAAAATTACCTCCCAAAAGGACTTGTCCATCCAACAAGGCATTAAAGGCCTCTTACATGCACTTTTTCTTGAACCAAGTGGCATTAACTCTCTTTTCTTCTCCCTCCAACATGTCACTTATCCAATTTCAAATATCCACCTAATAGCATTTATGTCCACATTCATCAAAATGTGCTCCACCTCTATCCACTCACATATTGACAAGTGGCATTTTGCCATTGGTTGATGTTTTATCCCACATTCATCCTTTTTGCTCATTCTTCCATCATTCTCTTCTATAAATATAAGGCTCTTTTACTAATTTGGGATCCACAACTTTAGGAAAAATCATTATCTTCATGTTTTGAGCAATTTCATCCATTCTCATCCAAGTTTCATAGTTTTCATCAATTTCATAGCTAGGTTATGGAAAATTTTATCAAGGAGCACCATTGATCATCATCAAGCTTGCAAGGAATTGGGAAAGGGATATCTTTCACATCAAAATAGCACCAATTCCCCCATGGGATTGGGGGTTTGAGTGTTTTGAGCAAGATTAGATAGCTTTTATTTGTGTTCTTCACTTTATTTCTTGTTCTTTATGCTTCAAATGAATCTTATGGGGAATGATGTTTTTGATTTGCATAATTGATTAATATTGTGTTTTTTGTTTATGTTTTTGTAGGTCTAGATCCTCCATTCACATTTTGGCACTAGAAGGAGGGCATAAATCTCAAAATTAACACATTTTTTTGGCCATTTCTGTCATTTTTTCTATTTTTTGTCTTTCCAGGTCAAACAGTGTCATTGAAGGAAATAACAATACATATGCGGTCTATGTTTTTCCACAGAGCGATGCTTGTTTCACCAAAGCGCTGTCAAATCCTCAAATAGCCCTGCTATCATTCCCGCATCACTGTTGGCATTCAAATAGCACCGCTGCCTTTGTGTTTCAAATGGCGACGCCTTTGATTTCTTACTTTTGCACTCAAGCTTAAAATGGTCATATCTTGGTCATATTTTGGTCTTTTTTGGAGTTTTTTTTTTTTGAAATGGGGTATAATTTCATAAGATATCCAATGGTGTAGGTTTTTTTAACTTTTATAGAGTTAAAATTTTCAAATTTTCATCTAAATTCAAATCACATTGTAACATGGTCTAAATTTTAGGGTTTTTATCCTTAATCATTCATCTAACCCTCATATCTTCTTGTTTTTGTATCTCATCTAAAATTTTGATCATGAATTCTAGGATTTAAGAGGAGCATGGAGCATTGAAGTGAAAGAAAAAACATTTGATATCCATTATTTAGGACAAGGAGGAAACAAGGAGAAGGCATCCTATGACACTATCTCATGATTGTAACAATTGTTTTAAAAACTTTGGGAGAATTTATAATCCCATTCTTAAGGCTTTTGTTATCTTCAAGTTTTTAGGACTCAAAATAAATTTAATTTGGGTTTTAAAAAGAACAATCAAAGGATTAAAAAGAACTTTAGGAACTTACTAGAGTTTGTTTTGGGGCTAAAATTGAACAAGCAAATTTCACACTTCATCTTGGTGCTTAAAAAGAATCCACTATTAATTTTGGAGTTAAAATGAACATGTATTTTTTGTGCTTTGTAATCTTTTGTACAAAGTAATATCATTTAAAAGGTGTATGCACTTCTCTCGCACTTCACGACAATCTTGAGAATCAAAAGTCTTTTGGTTATATTAAGTTGTATAAAAAATTGCCTGCACACTTCAATTTCGATTCTTAAAATTGAACAAAATCTTGCTAGTGTGAGTGGAGTATATCGCATGTGTTCTCTCTTTGTTCACGTAAAAAAAGATCGATCGAACTACAGATGTGTTTGCTCACTTTTTTTTACCCTTAGAGGGGCCTACCTAAGAGACACATCCGAAAGGAGAACTTGAAGGTGACTCCAACCAGTTTTTCACTCGAGCCGGTATATAAAAGGTTAAGACTAAAGCATCAAGTCCAATGGTATGTAGGCCTTAGCCATATAGTGTCTTTCAGAATGGGGTACTACCTTAAAAAGTATAAGAGCCCCTAGTGGGATTGATTAAAGCCTTTAGTGGCTTGTTGGATGCTCACAAGGTGCCATGTCCTTGATCACCCTGACTAAGAACCAATTTGTGTAAAATCCAAAATCCTTTCTATTTTTTTGTGCAAAAACGGTTGTTCTAAAGTCGTCCCACATTCTTGTAGTTATTGGTAGAGATGAGAAGTATTCCATGGGAGTTTCATGGGTACTAAAGCTTGGTTGACTTGTAGAAGTGAGTGTCATGGAGGGGAGCTAGTGTGGTCAAGATTTTAATCATCCGCCAAGAATAAGTGCAACTAGATTTATCCAAGTGGGAATTCAAAAAATATTATCTCTTTCTATCCATAGGGTTGTGCATTATTTTGGAATCAAAACACTTTTCTTGGATCTAAAACATTGGAAAAACAAACATTTAACCATGAGCATCAAATTTCAAACCCTTTAGAGGAAGCAAATACCTTTGAAAAAATTCAAGTGCTATTGTTTTCCCTAGGGATTTTATCCTTAGAGGTTTCTAAGCATTTGAATTTACATCTTGATTTACTTTCACTAAATTCAAGATTAGGGAACTATTGCCTTAATTTCCTTGATTTCCACATAATAGACTTTGTGGGATGAGAAGAAATTGCGACATCAGACATTTAGTTTGAAAACCTAATCAAGAAAGTGTTTGTGGTAAAAATGAATCATTAAGCAAAGATAAGAAAAAATTGGACCCCACACATGTGATTTTCCAAATGATTTCCCAAAAGATCAAAATCTGAAAACCAAAGTCCAAAGGTCTTAGTCAAAAATATCACAAGAAACATTTGTCTATGCTTTACGAATTTAGAGAAAGATTGACATTCAACTTTTACAAATGTGCATCAAAGAACAAATCAAATTTGTATTCATTTTACTATTTGTAAAATCCAAGACTTTTTCAAAGGTTTGAGTATCTCACATAGGAAGTATTAGCATGCTCTTCAACACCTAGGTCTAGTAAACAAAGTCTCTCTAAGTCTCTTAGGATCAAAATAAAAAAAAACCTTCATCCATCCTCAAACTCCAAAATAAAAAATCCACCTCACAAACAACTCTTGGAAATATTGAAAAAATCCTTCATGCTAAACTTTGGGCAAATCCTTTCAAATCAAAATCAAAATCATCTTGTTTGGCTAAGTGTGTGTAGATGAATCCTTCTTTACACACTTAGTTAAATTATCATCTTGTGGACAAGTTTACTCTAGGACAACATCCAACCTCTTAAAGTTTATAAGTTCATTATCCAAAACAAATCCAATCAAAATCAAATCAAACCAAATCAAAATCAAAGATCCAAAACCAAAGCAAACATCAAACCAAGAGTCCTAAAGTTTAGTATCCTCTTCAAAGGTTCCCTATGAGTTCAATCATTCACCAATCATCCATCTTTCATTTTCTCATCATCATCCTTTGATCCTTAATATCTTATAATTTCTTTTTGTACCTAAAGTTTAGATCAATCCAAGGAGTTAGAGGTTCACCTCACACATTCCTAAAAATTGATCCTTATTTTATGGTCCAAAATAGATCTCAACACAAGAACATGGAAACAAACAAAGAAACATCCACTTCGAGTGACTTGAGTCAAACCACACCTGAAATCAATCCCATTGGGTCTAACAATCCCACACTCAATCCTCATCCACTTCCACAAGATTCTCAAGAAGAAGGTGGTCAAGTAGAGGACATCACCAACAATTTTATAGGGATGAATCAAGATGAAATCATTAAAATGGTCCAAAATCTCGAGACTCACAAAATTGGCAATGCCATGATGAAACTTAATCCCTCACAATACATGCTAGAATTGGAAAAATAAGGGGTTAAACTCCCTTCCGACTATGATGTGAGCACTCTTGTGGAGAAACATCTTGGGATTATGCCACCGGTCTCATTCACACCATCCTTTCAAAGCATCACTCAAAGCATCCAACAAATCACATCATCCATTACTCCAACTCAGCCAATTGTCAGCAAGGGGAGCTCATTACTTCATGCTCTTCAAAAACATTCCCTTGTGAACAACCAAGATTTGGATGCAAAGACTATCTTGGGTCAATTTGTTCCTCAAAATTCGTTACACCCATATGTTCTTCTCACCTTTCATGACCCCAATGACCCATCCTTTTTTCATGCAACACTTGCATATCCTCTCAATACACAAGCCTCTTTGCCCATGACTTCACAAAGGGAGGGTGGATTATTTGGACAAGGGGGAGTCTTTGACCCCTCATCATTATCATTTCCACAAGGGAACATACCACCCATCTTCCCACCATTTCCACCTCTACCATTAACATCAACACCACTCCTTAGTTTAGGGAAACCCCCTTTACCAAACCTCAATCAACAAAATCAAAACAATCCCCCAGTCGTAAATCAAACCATCATACTGAATCCTTTGATCATGCCATCGATATCACAACAACAAGTAATCAACACCTCATCTACGATACCTAAAAATGTGGTCTCCCAATGACCTATCACATCAATCACACCATCTACCACAAAAACCTCTATAATCAATCCAACAACACCCCTCATCACAACAACAAACACCATTCCAAATCTGCCACCACCACCACCAGCAAGACCAAATGTGGAAAACCCATATAGCATCACATTACAAGCAACTCAACAAGCCTATCAAAAGGCACTTCACTAGTACTAAGATCAACAAGCACTAAACACACAAGCTATGCAGTAAGCTACTCAGCAAGTGCAGGCACAACAAGTACAACAGGTGGCCCAAGCTCAAGCTTTGTTGTAGCAACAACAAGCCACCCAAGCTGCACGAGCAACTCATGTTGCACAGGCTACCCAGGCTACACAAGCAGCCCAAAAAGCTCAAGTCCAGGTGCAAGCCCAATATCAAGCTCAACAAGTGCAAGTGCAAGTGCAAGTATAGTACCCAGCTACACAACACTAAGCATATCAGCAAGCCCTTCAATAGTACCATGCGCAATAAGAAGCAACCCAATTACTAGCCCAACAACAAGCATTTTTGGCACAACAACAACAAGACCAACACCAAGAGTTGTTGGCACAAGAGTAACAAGACCAACAACAAGCATTGTTGGCATAACATCAAATGCAGGCATATCAACAAGCCTTGATTGCACAATAGAGCTTGCAAAAAAATCCCACCAATGTACCCAACACTCCACCCATCACTCGAACAATTTAACCTCCTCAAAACACATTCACTCCACCTCCTGATCCACAAAATGACGTGACAACACAAATCATGTTACTCTCATAATAGGTGCTAGATCTTCAATCAGGGAAAATAATGAAAACACCAAGCAATTTGTGCCCCTATCCATTCGACAGTAGCCTTGCAATGGTACCATTCCCAAAGGGGTTTGAAATCCCTAAATTTAGAAAATATCATGGAATAGGAAACCCTGAAGATCACATCAAGGAATTTCGGGTACATTGCATGGAGGTCACATATGATGATACATATCTGATGCGGTTGTTCCTTCAAAGTTTGGATGTCCTTGTCATGGAATGGTTCTCTCACCTTCCTCTTGGAATTAAAAAGTTCCAAGAAATCGTGGACGCATTCATAAAAAAATACGCATTCAACATTTGCATGAATGTCAGTCTAGAGGAACTATCTATGCTCAAACAAGCTAAAGGGGAATCATTTGCTACCTTCTTACAACAATGGTGATCCAAGGCCAACATGAGCAAATGGACCATGCCAGAGGAACAAAAAATTTGCACCATCATTGCCAATCTTGAGAAAACCTTGTCATTCCACCTAAAGATGCAATGTATCACCACATACAACCATTTGATCCCCAAGGCACTCAACATCGAAAGAGCCCTTATTGCATAAGGGGGGACACCCACATATGAAGAATATCAAGACAATCACCCATCCACCAGTTACAATGAGAAACCTTGTACTTGGGTGAAAAAAAAAATGTCACTAATGATGGTGTGGTTGATGCTAAGGTCATAATCAATGCCCCAAAACAAAACACGCAAACATACCAACAACTGCAAAAAAACAATAAAAAAAACACACAAGCCAACATAGTATCACAACAACCACCTAATAATCAAGTCAACAACCTGAATAATCAAGGGGGACCACCCTCAGAAAATAAATATCCCCCCAAGCGAAAATACACTACTCTTGGGGAACCAATTGAATCGGTCATGAAGAAAATGATAAATGAAAATATCATCAAAATTCCAACTTATGAGAATTACCAAGAGTCCCAAGTGAAACCACCATGGTACAATGAATACCATCTTTGTGATTTTCATAAAATCAAGTGGCACACAATAGCCAGTTGCATGAGGTTGAAAAATCTGATCCAAGGCCTCATCGATGACAAGGTCATAAACATTGAACAACAAGCTGGAAATCAAGACCTTAAAATATACACGAATCTAATGTCTGATCATAACAAAGGGAACAACCATGGAAAGACCAAGTATTTCAATGTGAACCATGTGTACGATCATGTTGTCGCATCCCTAGACAAATGGGTCATTGTTGTTAACATCAAGGGAGCCAAAGCTGATTGTGGAGTCACCACAAGTGGTGACAAAGTTACCATTGTTGGGTCATCACAACCACCTAGATCATCCACCTCAAATCTGAAATCCGTTCCCAATGGGTAAAATGTCTTGGATAGGATGAAATGAACCCCTGCTCAGATCTCCATCATGGAGTTGCTAAAGATCTCGGCCACACATAGAAAAATCCTAGAGGAAGCATTGGCTTTGTCCACCGTCTCCACATATCTTGATGCTGACCAGTTTCAAGCTATGGTCAGACACATCATAACCCAAAAATTCTCACAATTTTTGATTAGGACCTCCCCACCCAACCATCTCATAATCACACACTCCATCTTTAAGTCCTAGTTCATAAAAACAAAGTCAAAAGGGTCTTGGTGGATGGAGGTGCAGGTCTAAATATCTGTTCACTCAAACTAATAAGGAATCTAGGATTCTCTGAGGATACCATTGAAAAGGGTAAAGGTATCACAATCAAAGCATATGATGATTGGGAAAGACCGTCTCAAGGAACTATTCAACTCCCTATTCAAGTAGGGCCAACCATCATGGAAACCAATGTATGCCAGGTCCTTAACCTTGATTTTCCTTATAATATTCTCCTAGGGCATTCGTGGATCCATGGGGTGCAAGTTGTCATATCCACTTTCCATCAATGCGTCAAATTCCCATATTAAAACCAAGAGGTCACGGTGCATGGGGATCCTCAGCCATTTTCTTATTGCAAAAACCTAGAAGCAAAGTACTACAAAATACCCCAAGTACCAAAGAATGATGAAGGCCCTTCAACCCCATATGTAGACCCAACTACTTTAGCCTCCACTTCTGAGACAAAGACACTCACCATTCCTGATATCTCTGAAATCAAGGTCATTATCCAAGACAATGGGTGTGGGGATTATAAAATGAAGAAAATTTCTTTTGTAATAGGAGAGTTACCTCAATCTCCTAGGTCTCATGGGCAACCCCAACCAGTTGAAACATCATCCCAAACCTTCAAAGCAGACCCCTCCCGATTCAGATGTTGGGGAGATCTAAGTCAGGAGATAGTAGATGAAAAAGACATATCAAGCTTGTTGTACCAAGATGAAAGTCCCACACCTGATCTTCCCATGGATGAGAGTAGCAAAGGACTACAAATGATGCTTGGTATGGGCTATAATAGAAACAAGAAACTTGGATAGAATGAAAATGGTCTTTGAGTACCTCTCATTCTAGAGAAGCGTATGAGAAATATTGGCCTCAGATGTAACCCTCTGAAGGTAACCATACTTGGCAAGGGTGCCCCAATTAAAAAGGTCAAAACTCCCCCTTAGCTATCAACATCTTCCCTTTAGTTAGCAGTATCCATAAGTCTAGTCATAGATAACTTTACCTTTGACATAACTGATGTATGCGGTGATGAGGATCCCATAACTGACTTCCCCATGATATTTGAGGATTCCTCCCTTCTCATGATAAGTACCTTATCTTTTGAGTCAAACAACCAAACCCATGAGATAAACTTAGTGTATCCCCAACTCATCGATTACAACCAACGAGGACCACCAATTTTAGACACATTCGAAAATGATGAGGTGCTCTTGGAATTCATGGGATTACATGATACGATACCATACAGAGATCACAAATATGGGTTCAACGTCATACTATACACACATTCCTATTATGAGGAAACGATTGAATCCTTCACTCACAAAAGTGAAAATCTAAGAATAATCTCTAGGTCTTTGAGTGAAAACCACACTGTGGCACTCTCTGACTCAAAAATAGTAAAAATAAAGGATGCAACCAATGGTGAAAACCTCTCCGAGGCACTAGAGGATGAAGGATTCAATCTTCCTCTTAGTGCAATTCATCAAGAGAAGTCAACATTCCTAGCAAAGAGGTGCAATCCAGTAAACTTGGGAACAGAGGAAACACTGCATATCACCTTCTATGTAGAATCACTTCTAACAGAAGAGAAAGAACTCCTAGCTGCATTCCTAAAAGAAAGAAATAAAAACTTTGCATGGACCTATGCTGACATGCTTGGGCTTGATCCAAAAGTTGTGGTTCACCACCTAGCTGTATATCCCAAAGCAAGGCTAGTGAGACAAAAGCTAAGAAAAATGCATCCCCAGATAGCATTGTTGGTCAAAATGGAATTACAAAAGCTCTTAGATGTTAGGTTCATATGGTTGATTGATTATTGAAAATGGGTCTCAAATCTTGTACCTGTTTCAAAGCCCACTGGGGGTATCCGCATCTGCACAGACTTTAGAGATTTGAACAAAGCATGTCCCAAGGATGATTTCCCTCTCCCAAAAATTGAAATGATTGTGAATATGACTACAATACATGAGATGCTATTACTAATGGATAGATTCTCAGGTTACAACCATATCATGATAGCTAAGGATGACCAACACAAAACAACCTTCACTTGTCCATGGGGGACATATTGCTAGAATATGATGCCATTCGAGTTGAAAAATGTAGGAGCTACCTATCAAAGGGCCATGAAACTAATATTCCATGATATGATTCACAAAATTATGGAAGTATGTGGATGAAATATTGGCAAAGTCAAATAAACATCGAGATCACATAACAACTCTAAGTTCCATTTTTGATAGGCTAGAGAAGTACAAGGTCTGACTCAATCCAAAGAAGTGTGTCTTCAAGGTACAATCAAGAAAGCTCATAGGGTACATTGTATCCATGAGAGGTAACGAGGTAGACCTCACCAAATTCAAAGCGATCCTCAAAATGGAGGCACCAAAAATATTGAAACAACTAAGAGGCCTAAAATGAAGACTCCAGTCCATCTGTTGATTCATAGAGCAACTAGCAGAGAAGGCTATCCCATATTCTCATCTACTCCACAAGGGGGTAGCATACAAATGGGATGAAAAATGTGATCAGGTCTTCAACACGATGAAGGAGTAGTTACTCACACCACTAGTTCTCATGCCGCCAATTCAAGGCAAGCCCTTGATCTTGTACATATCCGCAATAGTATCAACCCTTGGCACTCTCTTGGCACAACATGATGAAAACGGGAAAGAGAGAGACATTTATTGTATCAATAGAACTATGGTGGGGCATGAATTAAATTACACATCCATTGAGAAAGCTTGCTTAGTAGTCGTGTTTGTTGCACAAAAGTTCAAACATTACATGCTAACACATCAGATAAAACTCATTGCAAAGATAGACCCCCTCAAGTATTTGCTTTCTAAAGAAACGCTTACGAGGCGAATGACTAAATGGGTTATGATCCCGATAGAGCATGACGTTGAGTATGTGGAATGAAAGGATATTAAAGGAAAAGCAATTACATATCAGCTGGCATAAGCACTGATATATTCAAAAAAACCACTTGTATCAGAGTTCCCCGACAAATCAATCTTCCACCTAAGTGTGGCAAATCACTAGAAAATGTACTTTGATGGATCCTACATACAACACGGGTCAGGTGTTAGAGTCTTCTTTATCACTCCACAAGGAGATTGCATACCTAAATCATACAAGTTGTCATTTCCTTACACAAATAACATTGCACAATATGAGGCTCTTGTCATACAACTGAGAATTGCAGTATAGTGGTAGATCATGGCACTCATGGTCTATAGAGATTCACAACTTATCATCAACTAGGTAAAAAATGAATATCAAACAAAGGATGACAAGTTGATTCCCTACAAAAAAATAGTGGAAAGCCTCAAAGAGTTCTTCATTGATATCACATTTGAGTAGCTACCAAGAGAGAATAACATAGTGGAAGATGCTATGGAAACAATCAGATCGCTATTGGATATCCCACACAACATCCTAAAGCAAGAACTCCTTGTAGAGCAGCTTCTCGTACCAGTGTTCGAGGTACTAAAGTCTAAATTTGTGTGTGAAATCATTGGTCCTGGTGATCCCTAGTATCATGATATATACACCTACTTGAGAATAGGAGTCCTCCCTACCGATATAACCCCAAATCTTAAAAGAGCCTTTGTCAAAAAGTCATCTCATTTTGTCATCCTAGGAGATACCCTATATCGTAGGAGCATTGAAGGAACCCTTTTACAATGCCTAAATGTTGAGGAATCTTTGACCTTTTTAATCGAGGTACACAATGGAGTTTTTGGTTCACATTCGAGTGGTATGACCTTGGCTAAGAAATTGTTGAGGACTGAGTACTATTGGACTACAATGGAAAGGGAAGCTCATGATTGTGTCTGAAGGTGTTTGGAGTGTCAGCATTATGGAGACCTCATTCGTGCACTACCTTAGGAACTCCATCTGATCATTACACCTTGGCCCTTTTCACAATGGGGGCTTGATCTCGTCAGCAAAATCACCCCCACCTCATCTAGTGGACATAAGTTCATCATCACTGCCATGGAGTACTTCACGAAGTGGGTAGAGGCCATTCCCATGACCTATATCACACAAAAGAAGATATCCAAGTTCATCCTAAACTACCTAATATGTCATTACGGTGTCCCTCAAGCCATTATCTCAGATAATGGGACACCTTTCAAAAACCAGGATGTTTGAGACCTATGCCAAAAGTTCAAAATCCAACATCGCTTTTCCACTCTGTACTATCCCCAAGGAAATTGCCAAGCTAAGGCTACAAATAATACCATCTTAAAAATCCTCAAGACAATCAATGAAGCTGGTCATGATTGGCACCTCTAGCCAAATTCTACCTTATGGGTCTACCAAATGAGTATCTACACATGAACACGTGCCACCCCATTCTCTCTGGTCTATGGATCAGAAGCCATACTCCCCATTGAGATCGAGCTCCCATCCTTGAGGATATCATTGCAAAATATCATCATAGATGAAGAATATTGGGTATCACGATTGAACAAGCTAGAACTACTGGATGAGCAACGCATGGATGTCTTAAACTATTTGCAGGTCTACCAAATTTGTCTCAAGAGGAGTTATATCAAGAAGATTAGGATTCAGACCTTTCAAGTTGGAGAGTTTGTGTTGAAGGAGAATTAGAAGAATGTTCCAAATCCAAACAACAAGGGAAAGTTTGAACCCAATTGGTTGGGACCCTTCATCATCACTGTAAGCTACAAGTCAGGGGCCTATAAGTTATCAATGCCCGAAGAGTAACCTCTGCAAGAGCCCATGAATAGCTCCCATCTCAAAAATTTTTATGCCTAATCTTTCAGGGTGTAAAACCAAAAATACAAAAAAAATCCGAAAATGTAAAAATCCAAAAAAATCAGAAAAAGGATTGAAAACAGTAAAGAGAAAAATCGTCCTCTAGTGAAAACCACTTTGGTGGCGCTTTGGGAAAGTACCTTGGTGAAAACCTGGAAAATAGGCACCTTATATAAATAAAGCACTCTCCATCCATCATGATCCCTGCGGCTTATTCTACATCATTCATCCATCGCACTTCCATCACATCCTTCTGTCACCCATCTATGTCTGCATCATCGCTTGATCCTGTGTTCACATCATGATCCCTCCTAGTACTACTTGGCCCATTCCCAAGGTCAGTTTGTCCTACTTGTATCAGAGTAGTCTATTGCATCATGTTGGGGGCATGTTCTCATCGGATCGGATTCGTGTATATTCCTAAAGTCTTCCTTAAAAAAATCAGAAAATCCAAAAACATCAGAAAACCAAAAAAACCAAAACATGTCAAAACCCAAAAATATTTCAAAAAGTTAATCAAAAAGTCAAAAATAGAGTCATCTTGTTGAACTACGGGTCTCTAAGCTTTGAACATAGGAAAGGTTGATCTTTAATCATCCCTTGAGACACTTAGGTTAGTCCTTTAGGAGTCCGTCATAATAAACTGGCAATCCATCTATTTATATCTCATCAATAATTGAGTCTATGTCAGTTGAACTACATGGTCTCTGCATGTATAACGTAGGCAAGGATAATATTTGATCATCCCCCAAGGCCCCTATGATAGGTCTTTAGGTTAGTCCCTTGGTCAAAATCTCAGAAAACCCCAAAACATTGAAAATTTTGAAAATCAAAACATTTGTAAAACATCTTGAAAATACCAAAAACAACCTCAAAACACTTCAAAACATCAAAAACATCCAAATATTTGAAAAAAATCCATCCATCCCATTTCACATTCACCTCAAATAAATATCTGCTCATAATAAATCATCATCATCCTCAACCTTTGGTGAAACAACTGGAAACAAGTCTAGCAGGTTAAAAGTGAAAACTTAAGCATCAAGGTCTCAAGTCTAGGTCAGTAAGTAAACAAGTTTGTCAACTCTTGGTACTAATAACCCATCATCCAATCAAATCCGAAATCATCTAATAACATCATGTCCTAGGATGCATCCTTCCTACAATGGACATCAACATCAGGTATCACCGTAGTTTAGTCTTGGCTAGGGGTATGAAGAACATTAGCTTGTTTGTTTACTCAATCTTTGTTCTTTTTGACTTATCTTATTGTGCTCATTACAATGACCTCTTGATGATGTACGAACAAAGGCATTTAGAGAGGAAGAAATGGGGCAACGATCATTATCTTTTGGTTGCTGTGCTTGTTGGATACTCTTGTAATATAACTTTGGTCATGTGTGTTTTTTTTGGGTGTAGGGAGGGTGTTTTAGGTGTCTTATTGACCACATAGGAAGGCTTACCTTTCTATGTTTTGGTCTGAGATGTTTGGAATATCTAAACTTCATTTTATATGAGATTCTATATACCAGGTATGAATAGTAGTACTCCTATCTAATTGTCGAGTCAAAGCCCATCACACTAGGTGCAAAACCATCCTGGTTCTTTAAACCTTGATGCATCGTGCCTATGTGTGTTATCAAACATAGGGTAAGTAGCCCTTTTAAAATCCCAAATCTTGAGAAGAAATCCATCATCATCAATCATAATCATCATCTCTAATAAAGTCTCGTAGATCATGGACTTGTTGGATCCTCTTGTCTTCATCTCATTTCTTCTTTCTTCTCTCCGCGCTAACATGGTACCATGACAGTTAATAAAAAACATCACCAATGCATCCATCCTGCATCCACAAACGATTAGCATACATACATATCATAATCATAGCATATCACATCATACATCTCACATGCATTGCATCATCATTTAAGATGTTTAGGATAATATAGATTAGTTATTGTAAGCATCTCATAAACCATCTCATTTGCATCATCATCATAACCATCCATATGTCCATCTTGAACCTCTTTTTCGTGAGATCGACCCTCAAATCAAAATTTCCGCTTGGTCTCTTGAGGGGGTGGTGTACCAGTATACTTCTTTCCACTGGGGCATCCAAAAAAAATCAATTTGTTTTTGAATTTTGATCATGGCAGTGTTATTCTTTGAACCAACGCAACAAGTGCATTGCTAGATCCACCATTCACAGTCTTATTATAATCTTATACATAAATGGTTTTTTATATTTATTTATGTGTTGAATTATTTCCATTGATGGTGTATAAACCCCTTTTAATTAATATTTGGATTCATTATTCACATATTGATCTATATGTATTGATGGTATGAAGAACCATTATGTGTGAATGTTGTTCGACATTTTTTATTCTTGAGTTGGCATGCATATTCTTACATATATTTGTGTGTATTATATTAGAGTGTGTTTGTATGCATACTCTTGTATGTATTAGATTTTGTATAAGATACCATATATATATTGGACTTTTATGATGGTTACCATGGACTCCTTATTTGTGTGAGTGTGATTGATACCCAATTCAACCATCTCTTAGGACAATGGGATGAGCTTGAGGGTTCCACATGGTTTGGTGGCACTAAACCATCATTGATGCTGGAAAAACTTGGAGGATGATAAATCAAGAGTGTTTTGGAATCTAAAGATATTATTATTTTTATATCCTTTCTTTGTTGTAATCATTATAAATTAGGTCCTTGAGACCATAGTAATAAGAGCATAGTTTTACATTATTTTATCCTCATGTAGGTTATGATCCATCCATGACTAATATGTGACCCTTTAATTTAATATTTGTATGGTATCATTTCAGATGCATTCACACCTCATCTTGTTAGGGTGATTGCATGATATTTTTATGTTGAAATAAAGATATATGAGCATGGTTGCTTCACAATATGTAGAGTTATATTTATGTTTATGGAAACTTCTATATTAGATTGCATTATTATCATATAAGTGACAATGAATCCATCCTTTATTTTGGTACATATTAATTTTAGTGTAAAATGTAAATAAATTTTTTATTTCTTTTATCATAAATTTCTATGGAGATAAAAAATGATTAACACACATAGTTTTGTATTTTGGTAAAACTATCTATGCAAACTAGAGTAGATAAATTATATGTCATTTTCAATCAAGGTAATTCAAATTCTATTTTTGTGTGTTGTAATAGTATCCCTAGGGTGTTTATACCCTTTTATTTAGTCATCCTTGTTGTGTGTGTGTGTTCATGTGAGTAGGAGTATATTGTTGGTGGTTGAAGCATTCCAAGGAGTCTTGTGAATGCTTATCATGTTCTACCTCAAGTTTTAGTTGTTATTTTGGAGTGTTGGAAAACCTTGTGTGCTAAAATTCATGCCTTGTATCATGATGACTAGAATAATTTGAGTTGTGTGTGCCTTATTTATCTCTCATATCTCTATCTCTCTTAGCCCGTGAAATTTTTTTCACTTGATGATTCACACTCTTGTTGTATTGTCTCTTATCAAACATACTATTTGAGATGTTTTTCAATTTCAGAACCTTGTCCTTAGGAATTCATTCAATCATTCTAGGGTTTTATCATGGCCTAGGAATTGATTTCTTGGTAAAGGAGTCCTTGTTGAAGTCAGAGGAAAATTCTTATGTGGAAAATTTTGGAAAAATCATTCATTCACGCTTTGCAAGACTACAACACATATTTAGGACCATAACACAAATGTTGGACTACAAGGAAATATAATAGAGTCCACTTGGCATGTTAGAGCCCATATCATATTATATTACATTTAGCACATTGACATCCTCCTATACACTTTTACTCTTGGTTCATTAGGCAATGGAAATTTCTTGACACTTTTTGGAAAAAATTTCTAAATGGAAGTTGTTTCACTTGACCTTATTTGTCTCTTATCATTTAAATTTATCAAAAAGTGTTATACTTGGAGATTTATCCCCTCTTTAATATTAATAATCATTTTTTTGCACAAAATCAACTAGTTATCATTCTAATTATTTGACATGTTGTACCTCCTAGTTGATCCACCTCTTGTGTAAGTTTCTCCTTGTGTTTTGATTTAGTTTGTGTCACCTTAGAATGGAGATGAAATGTGTATCACTTTCAAATTATTCCATGTGTTCATGAGAGAATGATGTCATGTGTTATTGTTTGATTATCTTGTGGAGAAATCTCCATCCTCCTGTATGTTCATCATGATGACTTTACTATAGGGTTAGTGAAGTCTTCTACTTTGTGTCTCTATACTTGGTGTATTGGTGATTTCATCTAGTATGTTGTGGTGATTTTCATAACAACTTGTTTGTGTGATTGTGTAATGCGACACGTAAATGTCAGAATTACAAATGTGAAAAATTTATTCATTTGATGTTGGTTCTATCAGTACCTTAAGAGATATCTTGGGGAATTACATTATACATTATATTAAAATACCCCCAAAAACACCAAGTGTGATACCTTCATATGGATATCCACCTAGTAAACTTTTCTAAATTGTTGCATACTATAAATCAATTATTACAACCTTAATATTGTTGGTATAGATGCACATTACTAGTACACTAGCTTCACTCTCATTGTAGCTCAAACCAACATAACATTGCTTTTGACTACTTAAGGTACCAATTGACATCTTCTAGAAAATTATACTACTCTTAGACTGTGTTTCTTAAACTCCAATTCTAATGCAATTCTCTTGTATCACTGTTTATGATCCAACAAACAATAATTACATATGCACTTGTGAGTTCTTCTTTAATGCCTTGCAATTATTATCACAACATCGAAATGTGAAATAAACACATGTGATGTACCAAACAACCTAAAAAATCATTATCAAATGTAAATCACCATATCTACTATTTGGATAGAATTGTGGATCAAAGTTGGGGAAAATTATCCTTATGAAATGGACTTAACACAATTGAATCAATTTTGGGGACTTGTATTGATCTTCGCAATTTGTTCCTAAATGTCAATTGGGGGATTGTAAGGTCATGAAAAGTGTTGTGGCTATATACCAAAGGGCTGAAAATAGTGAACTAAGTGGGGATGAATGGAACTAATTCACACAACAAACTTCTAATTATAAATCTAGTTTAATCTTTTTGTTTTTGTTTTGTGGTAGGAGCTGCTCTAGGAACTGATCTAGGAACTGCAACAAAAATAAACTCTATAAATTATGCACTAACAATGATAAATTCTAGCTTACAAAAATCAAAGTTTTAATTCTTGAACTATGAATAAACACTTTAACAGATAATTGAAAGAAATCAAATTTTAAACTGAATTGCAATTAACTGTGAATAACCGGATTTATGTAAACAAAAGGAAATGATTTAAAAATAAAATCACACATAGTTACCACACCAAGGATAAATTGGAAAAGTTACCAGACAATCAAGCAGTGGGCCCTTCCTCTTTAATCACCTGGTGATGAAATAGAAATGTTGTTTTAGCTCAAATTAATCATGCATGCATAATAATTTCCAAAATATATGATGATTCAAAAACAATAGCCTAACTCTATATTAATGTCTATATCAAGTCTTCTAATTGCACATATTTATAGTAAATAAGCATCGATAAAGTTTGTTATGGTTTATTTGTGGCCTATGTCCAACAAACAAAATAAGCTTGATACAAAATAGGCAATGACCGATGACCACAAATGTATAACAAGTTTAACAAATTTCATTCAAAAATAGTTCATAAACCGGTTAAACTTAATAGCTTTAACATCTCCTCACTTTTCTTCCATCCACGTTCTCAACAACTCTAACATCTCCCTTCAATTATCTCCTACCATTTCATCCACAAAATATTTAGCATTTCAATGGATATTGATATTTTCTAATTGTTTTAATTCCCTTTTATATTTTACTAAATATCAATACTTCCTATGAAAAATAGTGACATGAATGTAGGAAAAGTAAAGGAAAAGGGTAAACAAAAGGTATAATTATTGGGCATTTTCTACCTCCATAATTTACCCCCAACTTATGGATTTTCATGTCCTCATGCAAAGGAAAGAATCAAAAACCAATTAGTTTCTGCAAAGCACCATTAATTTCTCTAGTCCACTTCTACTTTAACTCTTGAATCTATTATCCATGTTAATTGATGGGAAAATATTGTTCCTTAAAAATTGTTGCTCGATCCAACTCTTTCTTCAATCTTTGAATTTCTATTTCCTATAACTGAGAGACAAAATTGGGCTACTGAAGCTAACTCTGCAATTCTTTATTTTCCTCCTTCAACTTTTCAATTGAGCCTTGCAAGTCCTTAATTTGTTTTAGAAGGATTTCATTTTCTTATAACTCCTCTTCAATGTCTTTTTCAACCTTTTCTTCAACTTTTGCTTCAACCTCTTCTTCACCCTCTACTTCAACTTCTTCCTGAGCCCCTTGATCATCTTGGTTAAGAAATCCTCTGTCACCATTTTGTTCTGATTCTACATAGTTGATTATCATCAAATTGTCTTCACCAACTTGGGCAACAAGAGGACTTTCATGTCTTTCTTTTTCTTATGCATTGTTCACATGTGCTACTTCTTCTATTTATACATTAACCCCATCAAATTTTTCCTCCACACTTTGTTGCATTCGAGAAGGGCATGGTGACTCAAATGGGGTATTTTCCTCTTGCTCAATTAAAGGCTCATTTGTGGGAGAATATTTAGCAATTGAAACTTCAGGTTCTTGATCATCTTCAATAGTAATTGTCTCAAGGGCAAAGGATTTTTTTTCTACTGCTTCTTGTGTTTACCTTCATTTTGTTTGCCTACCCTCTCTACTGAATTTACCCTTTTCTAGGAGTTCAGATAGGACTTCTAGGTTTGAATCAGGGTGATTTCTTTTTGGACTATTCATGTGGCTGGCCACATTGGCTAAATCCTCTAATCGACTCATAGGACTAGTGGAAACCATTAATTTATTTTTATTCCTATCATGAGAAGGATCATAATGCTATTCTTTTTGAAACTCAATAGACTAGGTTTGTTTCCCTTTGGTTGGCTTGGCATATGACTTTGAAACTTTAGCAGATTTAACACTTGAAGTCTTGGTCGAGCTTAAGAACTTTTTTGATGAGTTTTCACAGGATTTTCATTTTGAGGAACTAGGGCTTAAATTAGGGTTTTATTTTCCTTCAAAACCTTCTTCAAATGTGCCAAGAAGGGTTTGTTTGTCAAAACAGGAGTTTTCAAGTTGGGAATCATTTGAAGAGTCATCCGAGGAGGTTTCATTTTCTGAGGCTTCAAACTTAATATAATCATTTATATTAATAAAGGAATCCTAATCGCCTGGGGGAGAAAGCTTATTTAATGCATGAATGATCAACAATCAGACTAACCCATGGTGGCCTAATGAATTATTTTTCCCTTTGTGAATAGCCCTACTCATACATTGCAGGGAACAAAATAGAAAATAGGGTACATTGACTAACTAGTTTTTTCTCAAATGCAACATTAAGAGAAAATGTTGAGAAAACACGTACACATATCTCCCTTCACAAGTGATGTATTGAATTATAAAATTCACCACACCTTTCAAAATTCCTAGTAATTAAGCCAATTTAGTTCCTTGGCCATGAACTATCTCAACAAATTCTCCTCTTTTTAGAAACACCTTTCTCATGTGGGTTGCAAGTCCACAACCTTCTTTTTGCTGCTTGGAAAATATTTCTCACCAGTCATAGGTAACCCTTTTATATCCAATACAACCTAAATAGTTACAGGGAATTGCACACCTCAAACATAAACTTAATTTTTGTCAAAACAAAATACAAATTCATGGGCAACCCACTTATCAAACCCACTTAATTTCTTGAAATAAAAATTCAACTATGCTTTTTTGTACACTTCATAAACCTCCTTATTCCTACGAGCCCTTAATTCCTCCATGGAAGTAGGTTCATGATGGGAACATAAGTCTTTAGCCATGGTATATTTTTTCAAGGAAGTCATAACATTGAAAGAGTGGAGACATGTTTAACAGTAACAAAACAAGAATAGTTACATATAGGACGAAAATCGCTTTCTAGAATTGGGAAATAATATTTCAAAATTAGCAATAATGGTGGTCAGGGATGGAGTTATGGTGAAGAGTGAAAAACTACCATGATGGGTACAGTGAAGGTGGATGATTGAGTTGTCATAATGAAAGGAAATGGCATATGGTTAAATAAAAAAATAAAGAAAGTGTTATGATGACATTCCCTCCCCCCAGCTTAATTATGATCCATCCATAGGTTATGCCACTATATGTTAGAAGAAAATAAGAATATTTAATAAATATAAAAGAAAATAAATACATTCAAAAATACCAATACCAATACCAATCATGGGTCATGTCACCAATAAGCATGGAGTACAAAAGCTGAGGTGGCCACATGAATTGCTTGGAAGAAATTTGAATTAGCACAACGAAATTTGGTAGCCCATCAAGTTGATGATGCAATGACCATGTGAGAAGGGGAAGCATGACTGACAATATCAAAAGATGTCAATTTGGACAAGTGGCTCATACTGTTGACGGGAGAAGAAATGATAGCTAGTCATAATGAGAGTGTAATAGAAGAAGGACAACTCGCAACTGGATGAATGATGGTGGCACAAAAAAATGATGAGGACAAGAAAAAGTAGAAATTTCTTGTCTATAAGATGACAATAGCCACAATAAATGAACCATGATCATAGAATTTGGAAAAAATAGGCAGAATGTCCTAGCCAAAGGATTCTAGGAAAGAGTGCATGATACAACTGGTGGATCTGAAAGGAACAACAAGCTAAAGATGAGGTGGAGGGTTGTCATATGTTGATGGAAGAATGGAAGAAGCAACATCAAGATGATGGAAAGTCATCTTCTAATGTCAAAATTAAAGAAGTAATCCTGTTGCACCATAGAATAGGTAGCAATAGGAACAAAAAACCCCCTAGAAGTTCCTATCACAATGCTGGAAAATCAATTTTTAACTATAAGAGTTTGTAGTAGTTAATACCTACCAGAATCCAGTTTTCAGATATTAACTGGCCAACAATGCCTGAAGGTTTTCATTGTTGGATCTTTTATTGGTTTTTTAAACTTATTTTGGAGAGGTGACTGGAACAAGAGTGAGTTCCCTGGTCACAGTACAAACAAATGTCTCTTTCGAAAGGGGTAATTTGTATAGCTTTAAACAATGTCTGTTAACAATGAGATCCATACACTTTGAATCCATAGTACATAACTTAACAACACCATTATAAAAAATAGTCTCGATCTCATAGGGACCGAGCCATTAAGTATGGAATTTCCCTTTGAAGTCTTGGAACCGAGAGTCATATAGCAAAGCTCATTCACTATGTTGAAATGTTTGTTGATAAATGAAGTGGTCATGCCATTCTGCTCTCTATTGTTGCACCATTTCTGCATGAGAAAATGGCTTGTTGAGGCATTTCATCCAAGGAATGGATTTGAGTGATTGTTTCTTTTTGGGCTTTAGTGAGACTCTGCCCTAGTTGAAGAGCAATGCAAAGAGTCTTCACTTCAAACTCACTGGTCAGGACAAATTTTTTTCCATAAACAAGCTCATATGGTGTCAAGCCATTGGTTGTCTTCCAAGTTGTCCAATAGGCCCAAACTACTTCAGGAAGTCTATCCACCCAATCCTTCTTGGCCACAGTCTTTGTGAGGATATTTTCCAACTCTCGATTGATCACCTCCACTTGCCCATTGGCTTGTGGATAGTATGAAGAATATTTTTGGTGTTTGATTTCATATTCCTGAACCAAATTTGCAACCAAATTGAATGTGAATTATGGTTCATGGTCTATAAAAGTCTCTTGTGGGACACCATACTTAGTAAAAATCTTAGAATATAAGAAGTTAATAAATTTTGTATCTCTAGCATATTTTAAAGCTACTAGTTCTACCCATTTAGTTACATAATCAATACAGACCAAGATATACTCTTTATCCTTAGAAATAGGACTAATTGGCCCTACAAAATCCAAACCCCATTTCTCAAAGGGTTCAATTGAAAATTATGAGTGTAAAGGTATTTCATCAGAATGTGTGGGTCTAACCATACGTTGACACTTATCACAATGTTGAGAATATCTTTTACAATCCTTATGGATTGATGGTGAGTAATACCTTGTAATCAAAATCTTGTTAGCAGTTCATTGTGCTACAAAGTGTCCTCCGCAAGGCTCAAAATGGAAAGTGTGGAGTATGTCAAAGACATCCTCCTTTGCAACACATTGATGCATAACATTATCAATTCTAGTACGAAAAAGTAAACCATTATTCCAACTATATTTCCCACTAAGTCCTGTAAGCTTTTTTTGTTCTCTCAAAGAAAAGTGGGGTGGAATTTTCTTGTGACAAGATAGTTGGCAATATCAAAAAACCATGGGCTTTTTACAAAAATGGAAAAAAGGTGTTCATTAGGGAAAGCATCATCCACAAGAATTGGTTCATTATCTCACTACAATTTGGATAAAAAATCAACAACTACATTTTCACATCCTGGTTTGTCAAGAATAGTGATATGAAATTCTTGCAGCAAAAGCAACCGCCGAATCACTTGTCTTGTAACAACTAGCTTATTCATTAGAAATCTAATAGAAAAATGATTTGTATGTACAAAGACTTTATACCCAATTATATAATGGCAATTTTTTTTTACCACATAGACTACAACCAAAAATTCCTTTTCAATTACAATGTAATTTACCTCTGCACTAGTAAAATTATTACTGATATAATAAATGGAATAAAAGAGAGAATCTTCCTTTTGTCCAAGTACCGGCTCCATAGAATTGTCTGAAGCATCAATGTGAATATGGAACGACAATTCCCAATTTGGCCCTTGTAAAATTGGTGTAGTTATAAGATTCCCCTTAATTTCCTCAAAGGCTTGCTAACACTCTTATGTCCATGAAAAATCAACATCGTTACATAGCAAATGGAAAAGAGGGGATACAATTTTATTAAAATTTTGAATAAATAATCTATAATATCCAGTATGACCCAAAAAAATACAAACATCTTTTTTAGAAGTAAGCACATGCAAGTCTTGAATTATCTTTACCTTTTTGGGATCTACCTCAATTCCCTTTGTAGAAATATAATGTCCTAAGACAATACCTTCAGTCATTAGTATGTGAAAATTTTCATGACTCAAGGAAAGATTAGTATCAATGCATCTTTTATTTTTTTTTTCTAGATTTTCCTTTGCTTCCTCATATGTGTCTCCATAAACAGTAAAGTAATCCATGTACACTTCTACACAATCATGAATTAAATCTACAAAAATACTTAAGACAGCTCGTTGGAAGGTAGCAAGTGCATTACATAACCCAAAAGGTAAGACATTATAAGAAAATGTACCCCACGGGTAAGTAAAGGTGGTCTTGTCTTGGTCCTTTGAGGTAATACAGTTTTGATTGTAACCATTGAATCCATCCAAGAATGAAAAGAACTTCTTTCCAACAAGGGTATCTAAGACCTGATCAATAAAGGATAGTGGGAAATGGTCTTTCTTAGCATCCTTATTAAGGGCTCTATAGTCTACACATATTCACCACTTTCCATTATTTTTTGGAACTATCACAAGAGGTGACACCCATTAGCTATCAGAGATAGGATAGATAAATCCTATGTTGAGCAACTTTTGAAGTTCATCTTTAACAAATTTTGCCTTGATATGCATTGGTTAGCAATATGCCCAAGTCTATTGCATGCATAGCATCTGACATCTCTATGAAAGTTGTTCATCACAATTCTGCATTCACTTGACTTATGACCAAACTTATTACAATTAAAGCATTGACCTGAGAATGATGGTCCTCTTGGATTCATCTTGCTTCTACAATGAGAAGCCATATGACCAAATTTAATGCAAACAAAATAGTAACCATTGAATCTTTGAATATTTGGTTGTCTTACCAGATTCCTTCTAGCTCCATTCATTTGATTTCCTTGACTGAATCTCCCTTGTTTGAAATTCGTTTGTCCAGATCTAAAACTTTCTCCTTCTTCATAGCCAAGACCTCACTTGTCACCATCAGTCCTATGAACTTTAATCAGCTCATCAAGCTTGGCTGAGCTTGCTTTGAATTTCTCCTTGTACTCATTTACAATAGTAAGTTCATTTATGAGATCATCAAGTTGTTTTTCAAGCATTTCATCATTGTTTTTAGATTGTTCCAATTCATTGTCCAGTCGGCTGCATTCTTCAGATTTTTGTTTCAAGGATTGGGCAAGCTTTTCTTCATTCTTCTTTCTATCTTCAATCTCCTTGGTCATTTTCATCATGCTAGATTCCATCTCACACTTCAAGGCAACATTTTCTCTGGAAATTTTTTCACATTCTTCTGTTTTCTCCTTCAAGGCATGACTCAGTTGTTCATCTTCCATGCTTCTATTCTTCTTCTTAAGTTGATCACACAATTCATTTATTTTCTCCCTTTATTCACTGATTTTTTCTTTCAATGATTGAATGAACTTCTTTGCATTCTCAATATTTTCTTGCAATTCCCAATTCTCAAATTTTGACTAGTCAAGATCATCTAGGGCCTCCAAAAGTTATTCTTGAAGACTGCTTGTATCCATTGAAAGTAATTTCCAAGATCTCCCCAAGCTATTAGACTTCTTTCGAGGAACTCGCTTTGATACCAATTGTTGGAAACAAGCAACACTGAGGAGAGGGGTGAATCAACTTTCTTCAAAAATTAAATTTATTGTTATGATCTTTAACCCACTTAAAACATTCAACCAAGAGAAGTATGCAGAAATAGAAAACAAACATCCACAACACCATAACACAAGGATTTTTACGTGGAAACCATGTTAGGGGAAAAACCATGGTGGATGGCCAATCGACAATATGATCTTAGTATACTAAAAAATATTACAAAGTGGGAATGTACTTGCATTCAAGCTCACTGCATAGAGTTCACTGCTCAAAATAGAAAGGCACACTTCCTTACAAAGATTTCGATTAGATCCAAGAGAATGAATTGAAAGAGTAGCATCTAAAAATGCTTGATTACAGTTCTGGTTAGGCTCAGTAGTCAATCTTCTATCCTTCTAACTAATTATGCACTTCTACTCTACTTTTCTCTAACTCGCACCACAAAATATTTAATGCACAAGTGAAACTATGCATAAATTGCTCAATCACCCTTCTAATATTCACAACACACATCGACACACCTTCTACATACACAAAATGATATAATTGATCATTTATATATATCTGCAACTAAGAATTTAATTGCAACAAGTCGGCTTCAATAAAACTTAAGAATATTTACAATTGTCGGCTCAAATCATGAATAATATTCAATACGCACCCACAACAGTCAATCACAACTTAGCTCAGACCCAAAACAAGATGCTACCTAGAGAATTAGAGATGACTAAGAAAGGCCTAAAAACATTGAAATTTGATGCTTTTGATGTGAACTAGGACCCATACACTAGACTGAGTGATTTAGTCCCAGTTTAGGGTTTCTGGTTGAATCTAGAATCTACAACTGACAAATCAAGATCTACAAAAAGTTGTTGAAAAGTGGTATTTTAGGAATCATATGCCCAAGGTGGAGATTTAGTATGAGTATGGGTTTCCATTACTTGTTTACTCATTTTGATAAGCTAAAGGAAACCCATCAATATTTAGAATATAAGTACTCCTAATTTGAGTTACCCCAAATCTAAGGGTGAAAATAGATCTCATCCAATGGGTGAGATTTGATCCTCACTAGCTAAAATTATAAAAAAAATTCAAAGTATAAAGATAATGTTTTAAATTAGCAAGATGAATAAAGCTGATGTTTTAAATTAGCAAGATTAATAAAAGTTGTATTTTAAATTAGTAAGATTAATAGAGGGGACCAAACTATTATTTTTATGTTCATATTAATGATAATATTATTATTATTCAATAAAAAAAAATTATTGTAAAATAAAATTTGATATTTATTAACATTATTTTTATGATGGCAATAAGGATAATAATGTTAATCATTAATAATAAATTTATTTAAATGATTACTATTTGTATTGATATTGGTAAGAATGTTTTTGATATAAAAAGCAACAAAAAAAAGGGTGTTGTCCCATCAAAACAAGGCAACCAAGGCCATCCAGAGCAAACACATTAACAACACAGTGATAGTAGAGTAAACCAAGCCATCATCCCCAAAAAATCATATCAAAAACTGTAAAACAACACTAAACACTAAATACTAAATAATAAATAATAAAAAGAGTCCATCATGCAGGCATGATATGGAGCAGTCGAGTCCATAGACCCCCAGGGGTCAAACCAGCCATAAAACAACATGTACATACTAAAAGCCATAGATAAACTATCAAAAAGCTTAAAGAACCTAAAGCCTAATTCTTTTCTTTCATGCATGGTTTGTCCTAAATAGCAGTCGCCCAATCCGTCATGAGGAACTTAAGCAGTTCCTTAAAGCTAGTGTCCTCCTCACCATCATCCATGGACTTATCCTTCTGTAGCAGATATAAACTAGTAGCCGACCTGTGCATGACCTTCAAGGAAAAGTGTGACACTTCCTGAACCTTTTTTTCCAATCTCTCGATTCTCCCTTTCAGCTTTTCAACTTTGTCCCACACTTGTTCCCTTTTATTATAATCTTCTTTCAAGGGAGCATTTCCCTCAGCTGTATTAGAGGCCTGGGGTTTAATTTCCTTCACATTAATATTGGTAGGGCCCTTCTTCAAACTTTCAGACACGTGGGAGGCACTACTTGCCGAGAAAGACTAATCCTCCCCTCCCGCCACCTGATCCTTGAGATTTTTGTTGTCACTCCCATTTCCATCATACGAATCTAAAGCCTCCTTGAGACTTCCTACTTTATCCCGCTTAAAGACCAATCTACTGGATTTGTGAGGGGTATTAGCTTCTTCAGTGATTTTGATATCGAAATCAATTTGGTGGAGGTAGAACTTTGTTTTCTTAGAAGCTTTGGCCTTAGGTCTTAGGGTAGGAGCAACACATTTTTTATTCTTACCCTTTTCCCCCAGAACCATTGCAGGGGACGTGCCATGGGGAAGGGCTTTCAAAGCGGGATTTTTAAAGCATTTTTTCTTGCTTGGGCCCGACACATCCAAAATGCTAGCAAAAGGGGGAGTAGAGGAAACTAGGGTTTCGTCAAGAGCGGGCAGACAAGGGACTTCTTGTGATGATAGGAGCAGGGAAAAGGGATATATGAAATGGTAAAGCCTAGACATAAGGCCTTGGTGTAGGATGGTGTAATTCTTTCTAGAAAACAAGGCTTCATTAAACTCTGAAATAGTGCTATCCAGAGAATGGAATAGGAAAAATGGAATGGAAATATACTGGTTATTCCTAAGGTGGTTGTGGAAGTTAAAATGGTAATAATAATAAATCCCATACCTTCCTTCCAGCATGAAGTACTTCATGATCACCATACAAATTCTTATTTTTAATATAATATATATAATATTATATATGAAAATGGTAAAGCCTAGACATAAGGCCTTGGTGCAGGATGGTGTAATTCTTTCCAGAAAAATAGGCTTCATTAAACTATGAAATAGTGCTATCCAGAGAATGGAATAGGAAAAACGAAATCGAAATATACTGGTTATTCCTAAGGTGGTTGAGGAAGTTAAAATGGTAATAATAATAAACCCCATACCTTCTAGTGTGAAGCACTTCATATATTAAATATTAATATATATAATATGCAGAGAGTTATAATTATCCACAAAATTTTGAAAACGTAGTTATAAAAAACAACCTTTCTATTTTATTTTATTTTCCTCTTTTGCATGGAAATCATTTCACATTCTAAAATAAAATAAATTCTAATTTCAAAAAAGTGATAAAATATTTTAAGTAAAAAAAAAAAGCTTTTGATTTGTATTTTTAGTTCAATTGAATTTTATTGATCTTAGAATATTTTGAAAAGCAAGAAAATAATGTCTTCCAAATAATTTTTTTTTTAAAAAGATATAACATCCATTTTTCTCTTATTTTAAAAATAATTGAAAATCTATAATAAAAAAAATGTCTACATACAATGAATGTAGTTATGCATGTCATTTGAACGTCAAATTCAAGCTAAAGAGTTTTTCCTTACATTGAATTTTTCTTTTTGGTGGATGCCATTGTAATATGCCTCTCAGTGTAATTAATATTTTTATTTAAACATTAAATGAAATATAACTTTTAGTCTTATTAATATTAATGTTGACATTCTTATTAGTATCATTATAAGTCTGTGAATATTAATGTTAACACAAATATTATATTAAAACAAGTAGCCATAACACTATTGGTATATTAAACATAATGGTAATTATGATTGATATTCAATAGCAAGATTATTAATATGAAAACCATTGTGGTTAAAAGACAATAAATTATTTCGTAACAATAGAAATATAATGACATTAGTGCGAATTAATAAAGAAGATTTAATTTTCAGATTGTATTTATTAATTCCTTCATGGTCTAAGAGTAAATTATGAAAAAAAAGGGAATCATTTGTTTAATAGAAACATCTTTAAATACTAATTCATGTGGACATTAATTATAAGGCAAATGAGTATTATTCAAAATTTGATTTTAACATTGAATAAAGTGATCAAATAAAATTTAGCGAAACTATTATAAATGAAGGGTCCACATAACCTAATTTTAATTAGTTTTACCTAATCAAATCATGAAGGGTGAAGCTTTGTAGTAATGGAATAGTAAACCAAACCCATCAAATGAATATTAGCATGAGCTTTAGAGGGACCTTCAATCCCTTATCAAATTTAACTTAACCTAAGGTTTACAATTCAAATCATGTTTAGCATTGCACTTCAAACACTTAGAGTGTTAAGGATTTTATTTATGGGTTCAAAAAAAAAAAATTGTTGGGATTTTTTAGTGAATTCTTTTGGGCATGACATGAAACCAAAATGGGGGTATCAAATGGTTATGAAATAGTTAAGAAAATATGATAACTTGTCTTCAATACATAATATGTTTCTGAATAGTAAGTTGAAGGAAATGAATTGGACTACTTGATAGTGGTTACATGTTGAGTTGAGCTCACCTCGTGTTGGTACTAAGGATCCTCTTTATTTGTTATGAATATTAACCTTAGACTTATATGAATATGTATAGGCTCGTAAATCAGTTGATTGTGGTCTATTTATTCCTAATTAGGAATATATCTTCCAATTATAGTGCTAAGCTTGGTGCAAGCGCTAACTTTTATGACAATGAATGGAGCAGGACCCTACAAGGGTATAGGTCGAGGTGGTAATCCTTTGACACATGGGCTATTCATATCCATCCTAGGTGATCACTAATGGAAAATCCTATGACCTTCTTAGAGATAAGCTTATCCATTCTCAATTTTGATGGAAGTAAGAGAAGTAATATTAATAGAGAATGAATGAGATAAATAGATATAAAAGGAATATAATAAACATAAAGTAAGAGAACAAATAAGGAAAAAATGAATGATTTTGAAATAAAAATAAAAGGAAATTAAAAAGGTATTGAGAGTGAAAGAATAGAAAAAGAAAAAGGAAAGAAAGAGACAATTGAACCAAGAAAAAAAGAAATTTAAAAAATGAGAAAAATTCAAAATAATAGAGAAATCAAAGAAAAAAGGAGATGAAAAAATAAAAATATAGTTAGAAAGAAAAAAACAAAAAGAAAGAGGAAAAAAAAATATAAAGAAAGAAAGTAAAAAAATTATAAATTTATAATATATATTTGTAAATATAATTTTTTTTAATATATAGAAGATAATATATAACATTATATTATATTTATATTATTTTATATATTATATTATATTATATTATATTATATAATAAATTGATATTATATTATAATTATATTTAATATATTTATAATTATGTTTTACCCATCCAACACCTAACCCACCTTACCTTGGTCTTACATTTTTCCAATTTGGTGTCGGGAATGGGTGTCTTGTCAGGGTGAGAGATGCACAAACCCCTTTGAAAGACGATAAAAATGTATGTACTTGTTTTTTTTTCTTGTTGACTCAGGTGTATCCTTGCAACCCAACCCAACACCTAACCCGCCTTACCTTGGTCTTACATTTTTCCAAGTTGGGGTTGAGAATGGGTGTCACGATGGGGTGAAAGACACACAAAAGAAGAGACACAAAAACCCCTTTCAAAGATGATAAAAAGTTATGGACTTCTCTTTCTTCCTTCTTTTTGTTGACTTGGGGGTATCCCTATGACCTAGCCCAATGCCTAACCCACCTTACCTTGATCTTACATTTTTCTAAGTTGGGGTTGGGAATGGGTGTCACACTAGGGTGAGAGACACACAAAAGAAGAGACACATAAACCCCTTTCTTCTTTTTTTGTTGACTCAAGGGTATCCCTGTGATCCAGCCCAACGCCTAACCCACCTTACCTTGGTCTTACATTTTTCCAAGTTGGGGTTGCGAATGGGTGTCATGTTGGGGTGAGACACACACAAACCCCTTTCAAAGACAATAAAAATGTATGGACTTCTCTTCTCTTTTTTTGCTGACTCAAGGGTATCCCTGCGACCCAGCACAATGCCTAACCTGTCTTACCTTGGTCTCACATTTTTCCAAGTTGGGGTCGAGAATGGGTGTCATGCTGGGGTGAGAGACACACAAAAGAAGAATGAAAAAGGAGGAAAGAAAAAGAAAGAGCGATAAATAAAAGAAAGGAAGAAGAGAAAAGAGTGAAGGAAAGTGACAAAAAGTTAGAAAAAGGAAGAAACAAACAAAGTGAGAAAGATACTATTGGCGAATCGGTTCCAGTGATGCATCATTTACATAGGAAAATTAATTGAAACGAAATTAATTTTTTGTAAAAAATTGGCGATTCAACATCATTTTTAGCTTATAATATTCTCCATTTCTGGAGGTATCGATTTTAATTATTCACCAATTGGCGAAGATTCACCACTAAAGTTTTCCTTATTGAGGTATCATTTTGCAGATGCATCTCAAATTTCAAAGGAGGAGGAAAATATTTTCGGGTACTTATTCCATACTTTGGCATAATCATTCCATTTGGGATATTAATTTCCATGACATATGAAGCCTAAGCTTCCTTCAAATCATTGGCTCAAGTTCCAAGAAAAATCATGCCAAAAGTACATCATTTCCAAGGGCTATCATGAATTCTTGTCATTTCAAAATGGCAAGTAATTTTCTTTGCATGAGCAAAAAACTGGCAGTACATGCCAAATTTAATGCAAGTTGGTGAGTGTAGTTGGCCATCCAAAGAAGGAAATAACTAAGTGTCACATGCAAAATGTTTTTTGTATTATGAATGCTTTTCAACAAACATTGGCCAGAGTAAACAAAATTTTAAGTGCAACCAGAGCCAATGTAATTGCAAAAAATTTGAGTTAAGCATAAATCTATAAGAGAAGGAAATGGCAAAGAGTTCTCAAATAGAATCACAAGTAGAGGCATAGGGAGAAGAAACACAAAGCTTGTTTGATGATATACGTAGAGCATCATCCATCTACATTTTTTAAAATGTTTCTTATGCTTCGCCTGGCATACTATAAAGGCCATAATGGGAAAACACAAAGGCTCTGGAGAAGCCCAAAAAATATAGGGATTAGAGCCAAATCAAAGAGGATTGGGATAATGTTCAAGATCCCATCCTTGCAAAAAACCCCAAGAATTTGAGGGAGGCGGCCTGTGAAAGAATGAAGGTATACACCAGTCTAATGCAAATGTTGCATAAACTATGGTACAATGGGCTCCCATCGTATATGGTCCCATTTTTTCACTATTTCCTAGAACTGGTCGATGCGGCCATCAAACATTTCAACCCATGCACCAACACCATCGAGGGTTGGAAATTGAAGGTCAATATCTTTTTGAAAGCTATCTGGAATATGTTGTGCATCCCTAACCCTGACTCTAGACAAGAAGAGGTAGAGTCATTCAAACTAGCAAAGGGAGAAAGAGTATGGAGAGGCATGAAAAAGGCTCAAGAATTTTACAACATAGAAACCAAAAGGCCTGGTGCAGATCACCAAAAGCCACCAAAGGTTTTTACGTCTCTCATCGCCTTCCCCGCAGACATGCAAGATGCATTCTCAATGTTGTCTTGTGTTTGCGGTCTAGACACCGACAATGATGTGCATGAATTTCAGTTGTGTTCATGGTTTCAGTTCTGTAAGCAACATAACTTTTTCTGGTATGAATTTTCAGAATAAATTGTTGATGAGATGCTATGGAAAATCAAGGATTACCCAATGCAATGGAGGTTCAGGTTTCCTTCCTTACTTGCTCAAATGTTTTTAGACCAGAACCATGATTTCTTTAAGAAGTATATGAGGTTATCTATTTTTGATAAGTCAGGCAAACAAAAGTCAATTCTATATGGAATCTTCTCCTCTCTGCTACCTATGACTATTATGCATTTTTGGACTATTTCTTGACACCGATTTTGCAAGATTTGAAGGGGGATGATGGTTTCAACTGGCTCACCAAGGATCAAACTACATATATGCAAAAATTCACCCCCTAATGTGACTGGTTTCTTGGAGCAGATTTCACATTCATCTAGTTGCACTGTTTCATCATAGAAAAAACCATTTTTCCTTTTGACCTATGTCACAAATTGGGTGCTAGCCCTTGAAATGTTCTAGCAAGTATCTCTTATCGACTACAAATTTTGTGGAGGGAAGGCCAAAAAGAGGGGATTCTTCATCTATTCGCAAACCTTCAATACAATGGTCATGAACAAGAAACAAACACACGACCTACTAGAAGATAAGGTAGCTCATCTTGGGTTGGTGATGATTTGTGATAACTGGGATTAAAACCCTGAGAATGATGCACCAAATGAATTTTTCAAGGTAATACACCACCCGCGGCCTTACTTTGAGAAGAGGAGGAACCCACTGAAAGATCTGGATGATCTACTAGTTGATTTGATCCACATTCCTACAATGGATAACAGGCCACCATGGCACAATTTTTACTTCCCTATAGCGGTATATGATGAGAAGAAAAAAATGGGAGCCACCCTATTCAACGAGTTGCAACATGAAGAATAATGGACCGTGGAAAGAATCAAATCTTTTTAGGTGTACCACCAAGAAATAAAATAATCTGATGCCCCGTATGGAAGCGTCAAGTTGGATGACCAATTTGATGAGATATGGGACGATGAGCATCCTAATTTTGACTCCAGCATGGACAAGGGTGATGAATTTGGTGAAGAGCTTGAAAAGCAAGAATCTGAAGTATCATTGACCTCCGCTCAACAAAATAGAAAGGAAATGAAACAACCTATTTGGTTTGTTTCAAATGTGCGACTGAATCAATCAAGAGCTTAGTGAACACTCACCTAGGTTTCCGTAAGGACAAGAGTAACCCAACAATAGTCAAAACCCGAAGCAGAGGAGGACACTCCACCTACCAAATGGAAACACACATAGGCAATTGTTGGGGAGAGTTTACAAGCACCTGTAGCAAGCTAGGAAGCCATGGTAAGCGAGGAGCCACCATCATCCAGTCAACAAGTAATGTTTTCTCCTTCTTCTCTAACTTCTCAATCTTTAGTAGCCCCTATTATTTTTGTAGCACCTATCACTACAAGTTTCGGCCCTGTCTTCTCTATCTCTACCAAAATGGTTGTAGAAGGTTTCTCTCAGTTCTCCCAAACAAGGCCATTTATCCTAGTGCCTTCGCAAACTCTTACACCATATGCCGCTACCTAATCTACTTTGGCCTCCCTTTCCTTAAGCACAACTACTATTGGCACCCCTCTTGCTACTACTACATAAAGCACAACCCATTTCACCCAACAATTGGAGTCCACCATGAGCCCACAATTTCCGCATCAACCAATGAGTTCTCCAATCGATTCATAGATTGAACTTTGGAAAATTCCCAATTTCTCCCTGTAGACTGTCAATCTCCAGAAGAGGAAAACACACGAGCCCGCTAAACTTACATTCCCTTTTTCCCTACCTCCCAGTGCACATTTTGTAGGTGGTCTAGTTCAATCGTTGTCCCAATTCATAGCATAGGGTGATGCTACAAAGGAAGCGCAAGCTCTCAGAATGCAGAAGAAAAAGGCTAAGGATGACAAGAAGCTGACAGAGCTGAAGGTGTATATTGTTTATAATGAAGTGTAGAAATTTTGAATTTTGTCACCATGTACCCAAACATTATCAAAACAAAAGGGGATATTTTACCAAATGATTACAACATGTATGTTGTGGGACTTGATCTAAGAGTAGCCTGACCGCAGGACAAGGTAGAGCTCATGGAAGAAATGCAACAGGTGGTGACCATAGACTTCCTCAAGTTTGGTCACCAACTAAAAAAGAAAGAAGAGGAGCTAAAGCTTATGAAAGATAGGGTCAAGTTCCCACAAGCAAAGGAAAAGGCGATGGAGGCAAATATTATGAATTTATTAGAAAAAGTGCATGTAGCAGAGGTGGAGCAGAATAGACTCCAGGAGGAACTTGCAAAGCTCCAATTTGTTGAACCCACCCTAGCCGTTGTGCTGTAGAAAAGGATCCAAGACTATCAAAACCACTTAACTCTAGCAGAATAGGTGGCACAACAAAAAGATAAAGAGTTTGAACATTAGAGTGCTCAATTTGAGGAAAATATGCAAGAAAAGGAAGCTGATTTTGAGGTCCGAAATGCCAAATTGGAAAAGGATCTTCAAGAGACGAAGCTTTCTCTTGAATCAGAGTCAACAAAGAAGAGTCAGGCCAAGGAAAACTGGTCCAAAGAGCTAAGTAACATCAAGGGACAACTTGCATCTGCAAACAAGAGAATTGCAAAACTAACAGAGGATGTTAGCTCGAAGGATGTGGAGATTTCCCTTTTAAGAAGTTCTTCCCAGGTCCTTGCTGCTCAGCTAGACCTCATCCCAGTAGCCCAACAGCTATATATTTCATACTGGGAAAATGTTACGGCCTTTTGCCTAACACTGCAGCCAACACTCTGATTCATGTTAGCGGCAACAAAATTGAGTAGGGAGATTCATGGAACAATTGAACAGTTCCCGCGGTTCATCAGAGAAAGGGTTCCTGAGGCAAAGAGTTTGCTAAGTAAGCTATACATGGTCTCTGATGAAAACTTAGCAAAGGAAGGGATCGAGAATCAAAATGTTGCTGCCAAGACGGTGAACAAATTCATCCATTTCCACTCGGCCATCCTTCGTACTAATGCCTACGTAACTACTTTGAACCAGACTATGGATAGCATGTGGGAAAATTTATCCCAACTAATAGAGATGGGTATGCCATCCCTATTTTTTGAAGATGAGTTAGTTTCCACAGCTGAGCAAATTGCGATAAAGATTGACGAGAAGGCGCAGGACCCAACCGCTTTCTAGAATTTTAGCTAGCCTCCTACCACAACAGATATTGAGGGTGTCATTCACTCAATAGCGCGACTAATTTTCCAATGTGAGGTTGGGGTTGGTTTACCTTAGGTGATACCTTATAAAGAAATGATTGGCCTAAGTAGAGCGCAAGAGAATCTATGCAATGTATCGAGACCAACCAAGGCCTATCGGTTGCCCCTACAGGAAACTCTTTCTAAACTCTAATGTCATCACCCTATGGATGGCACTTTGGTCTGTACGCTAGAGAAATTTTTTGGTTCCTCATTCCATAGGAAAAATTCCCCTCGTAGTTTCCAAAAGCTATGAATGTAAAATTCTTTGAGCTCCCTTCGATTATTTTTTGTGTTTTGCTAAGTTCTGGCCCCTGCCTCATATATTCAACATGTTGGCCTTAGCCTTTCATCAACATTCTTTTTGCTATAATTTTTTGGCTACTTCCACATTTCTACCCAATGCTCCTTTTAGCAAAGGCTTCCTTCGCTCTTCTACCAGCTCCCGTTATGCTCTCACGTGTCTTCACCATGAGTTATTTATAACTGCTTCCCTTCACTTCCTTGTCGGGCCCCGCCCGCATGCCATGTAGCTTCCTTTCATGTAAACCTTTGGTGGACCCCACCGATGGTTCTGATAATAAACATTGTTTCTACATGTCTTCTTGGTGCAATCTTTCAACAAAGGAAGGGGAGAATGAACCACAAGCCGCCATGCTACCACTTGTCTCCTTGCGGGGACTTCATTGAAAGGAAAGAGTGGAGTGAACATCAAGCCGTGATTGGCTATCGCATGTTCTAACTGCCTCCATTGGGAGGTGACACTTGTCTTCTTAGGATATCCTTGGACCACTACCATCATTTGCAGGGGATGCATCTAACTAGGAAGCGTCTACATGCCATGGCTTGAATATTTTTTATTTCAATGGCTGAGGGAAATCATTGTTGCAGCCATCATTGCAAAAAGATATTGAATCTTTTCTGTTTCAAGCTCACGAGGCGGTGGATTATTGGCTACAAATACTACTTCTCATTTTAGAAAATGAGTTCGAAAGAGGCAGAAAAATTAGAGAGAGACACCAGGCCTTTCATATTGTTTTTAGATTATTATATGAAACTTTTAGACTGTTCCATTGTTGTCCTTTCTGTTTTTCTTATGTTATTTGATAAGACATTAATACTATGCCATTATTGTCTGGATTGTTCATTTGCAATAACTTCTATGATTTTAAATACAAATTACTGATTTAGATCATGTCTTTGACTCCTCTTTTGAGTGGATGTATGCTATAATCATTTTATGTCATTAGATGAATTGTTCAACTCTTTTCTTTTGATTTCTATGATTCTGAAACATAATAGAGTGTTGAATGGGCCCTTGAATTTATTTTGAAAGGATAGATTTACCGTGCCTTTATCTACATCTTGGAACATCAACTTAGTTAGATTTGTATTTTATATATCTACTTCCTTTTCCCATTCAAAACCCTAGTTATAGAAGAAGTTAGCTTCTTTAAAAATATAAAGGTCACTCATTTTAGCGCAATTGGTCCCCCCATTAACTGAGTTTCCCATAAAGGTTGTTACCTTGCCAATTTTTGGCATCAACAAGATCCACAGATTTGGGGTTAGTATGTCTTTGCTACAATGTTGTTATAGAGCTCAAAACTGTCATCATTCCCCAAATACTCATGGAACATGAAGAATGACATAGAGAGAGCAAAAAAAAGATATTTTTTTGGGTCAACATGGAAGAGACCTAAATTTCTCGATGCCTTGCATCATCCCCAAAATGAAAACACAAGACAAAGAAAAAGATAAAGGAAAATATTTATGACATATAGAATAATGTAGGTACATATAAAGGAATGCACAAAAAGAAATAGATACATCAAACAAAATAGCATGGGGGATCACATTACACACATGCAATCACACACATAACATAAAAAATAAAACAAAGACAAGACTAGTAAGGAACATGTGAGTCAATCTATAGCAAGTCATTTGCATCCCAATCTTGTTCATCATATATGGAAGGTGGGAAACTAGCCAAAGGGACAACAACAAGTTCTGAACTATGGGTATCGCCAAGTTCAACACTCTTCTTAGGAGAACTATCATTTAAGCTCATAGAAGAGGAAAATAATGTATTCAATTCAATATGCAGTTACTCATCAATTTTAAAAATCTCATCATCATCATCATCATCATCATCATCATCTAAGTTAATCATAGTAGGAGGTCGAATGATAATGTCTAAAGAAGGACTTAGCTCTTGTTGTAGTTGTAATATAGGATATTTTTGCTGTGGTGAAGAGGGAGACTCATCATGTATTGCTTCACTAGAGTTTGTATGTTGATTTTCTTTGTTGTTCTCTTCATTTAACCTTCAAGCAATAGAGCTATGTATATACCTACAATTTCTAGCATTTATATTTCTTTTGGTAATATTTTCAAGCTGTGTTTGTGTAGGAGCCGGTTTATCAACTTGAACTGTAAACTTTTTAGGATAGGACTCTCTTACACTTCTAGGGTTTTGCACCTAAAAGGAGAAAGGTATCCCAAAAATCTAAGTGGTTCACTCAATACTAATTCAAATATGTCTAAATAGAATGTCCTAGATGCAAATAACTAATAAAAGTAATCAAATATTAATAATAAGCTAAGAAAATACACTTTATTTGAAAACACATTGTGATATGCAAAATGAACTTAAAATACAAGTAAATTGTAACAAAAATAAATGAGACTGGAGAGGCACACTTGGAAACTGGAAAGTGATGTAGAGGAGCTTTGGAATCTTCCAAAAATCTATTGTTGATGCCAATTGGGACACTTTTGCCAAGCTAGGCGACTTAGTCCTATTTAAGGGAAATACTTCTAAAACAGGTTTCATACAAAAGGGTATCTAGAACTGCATAATTTTTTTTTTAGGAATGGTAGTGGGACTGATTTTCCATTGATGGTGACTTAGTCCACTTCCATATTTTGGGAAAATCAAAGAGGCAATCTGTAGCTCTTGGTCTGCACTTTAGTTCCTGACAAGTTTCCAGATCCGAATTTGTAGAATCTAGTCTGTAGGTGATCTCCAAGCTTTTTTTAGGGTTTTGTTGACTTTGAAAGACTTTGATGAATTGTTGACAACTTTTCACACCTTTCTCTATGAAAAATCTGCATATAAGACCTTCAAAACACATGCAAAGAGGGGGAAAAGTGTTAAGAGTTAGTGAATAGGGGCTTGCCTTGGTCAAACCCTAGTTTGGTAATTAAAACCTTCAAAATGAAATGAAATAAAAAGAGAATGATGAATGAACAACATGCAATGCTACAACTCACCAAACCCTTGAAGTAAAAATATGAAGATATGCAAGTAGAAGTTCCAATGGATGTATGCTTGAGAATGCCTAGAATGCTAAAGTGAATGCTTGATAATTGCTTGAATGCTTAAGTGAATGAATGAGATTAGGATAGATTAGAAGATGAAAAATTAGAGGAAAACCCTATATTTATACATGATTATACAAAATTTCCCAAAAATACCACATCATAGGCTGACTTCAAGGCTTAGAAAATAATATCCCGCCAAAATTTTGAAATAATTTTGATTTTTGTGCCAAGTGGGACTAAGTCGTCCTAGTGGTGACTTGGTTCCACCAAGGAAAAAGTATGTGTTAGGAATTAAAGTGTATTAAATGATTTTTAATGGTATTATTCTCAAAAATACACTAAAGTAAGGCTTACAAGTGTAAAAAGGGGTCATTTAAACATAAGAAAGGGTCAAATTATTGATGAAAATCCTAGAAAAGTATGAAAGTTTGTTGAAACACTTTACAACACTTTGAAATAAGGCTTGGTAAGTGATAAAAAGAGGTTATTTAAGTGAATTATAATAAAAAGGTCCTAGAAAAGTGTGAAAGTGGGTTACAACACTTCATAACACTTTTACAAGACATCATAGAATTCTTATTGATTCACAAGGGTCCAAGACCTAATGTGAATGTGTTGACGACATTACAACATTAAATCTAGGCTAAACTAGGCCAACATCCATAAGAAAGACCGAAATGAGCATGAAAATGTCCAAGATTACATTTATTTTAGCTACATTTAGCCCCCACTTTAGTGAGAGGATGAACTTGCTTCAAACTCACACTAAAGTAGCCAAAGATGCACATTAAGAGGGATCCAAATACACTCATGCTCAAAAAATGAGATAACAACAATCAAGAGGGATGATCAAGCCCTCAGGATAAAGATCCCATATCAGACCAAACATTAGTAGAAAGGAACACACAAGAGAATGATGAAAATAAAAGGGAGAGAAGGAGAAGGAAAAAGATAATCGGATCAATCTTTGATCATTTTTCCATCTTGTTGCAGATCAAATCTAGGTTGATTTTCCGCAAAACACATACTCACTTTGAGGAGATGGAACTCATGGTTTTCCGCTAGGTGAGAAGGCCTAAAAGGTGAGAAACATACACTCATGGTTGGTATGCACTCACACACATGTAGGTGGCTATGGGGAAAGTCATGCCTCAGAATGGCCTTCCTGCTCAACTAGACCAAAGTTATACCTTTTGATAACTTTAATAAGGCACCACAAAAGAAAATGACTTTTTGAGCTTCATGAGACAAGAAAAACTATGTATGCTTGGAGCTCATGAACAAACATGATGGCACCAGAGGCATGCAATCTGTGTTATGCAAGGTGGCCATATAACAAATGCAAAATGCAACATGCAAAATATGTTCAAAGGAGTCTTGCTTAGTTCATGCAAAGTCTTTAACTTAGGGAACATTGTGTCTCATGTCTCCAAGAGAGGACCGATCAAAGAATATAAAATTTGCAACTTAGGGGAAGCATTGTGTTGCATCAAGCCACCAAGAGGAATGTAATATGATGAGATAGATCACACTCATGAAGGACACTATACCCAATTTCATCCAAAAAGTGACAAATGCATCGTATGAAGTAACAAGGCTGCACTAAGAACCAAGAAAAAGGAAAATGCAAAAGAATAATGCCAATGTATGCCCCCACTTTAAAGGAATTGCTACACACCGTTCTATGAGCAATTACTTTAATGTAGTGAATGAAAAATGCAAACAAGAAAGAGAGACATGAGAGCTAACTCGGAAAGCCCTATGCTAGGTCATATGTTTCTGAGTGAGGCCACATCATGTGAGAGAAAAGGAAAGGAAAAAGAAAAGGAAGGGGTTGCCCCCAAAATAAAAACACCAAACACATAAGGGATCTATGGATTTGGGGTTAGTATGTTCTTTGCTATAATGTTGTTTAGAGAGCTCGAAACTGTCATCATCCCCCAAATACATAGAACTAGAAGAATGACACAAAGAGAGTGAAAACAAAGAAAAAGAAAGAACCTTTTGGGTCAACATGGAAGAGACATAGGGTGTCTTGACACTTTGTGTCATCCCCAAAAGGAAAACAAAGCCAAATGAAAAATAAAAAGGGTGAAGGAAAAAGGAAAATATTTTGGGTCAACATGAAAGAGACATGAAATGTCTCAATGCCTTGCATCATCCCCAAAAGGAAAACACAAGGAAAAGAAAAAAGAAAAGGAAAAGAAAGGCCTTTTGGGTCAACATGAAAGAGACATGAATGTCTCAATGCCTTGTGTCATCCCCAAAAGGAAGGAAAAAGAAAAGGTGAAAGTGATGTACGACATAGAGAAGAATGAAGGTACAAATAGAGGAATGACACAAAGAAAGAGAGAACATCAAACAAAACATCACGAGGGATCACATTATAAACATGCAAACACAAAAAATAAAAAGAAAAAGAAAATGCAAAAGACTACTAAGGAAAATGCAAGTCAACCGTCGAGCAAGTCATTCGCCTCCCAGTCTCAGCTGCTATAAGTGGAAGGTGAATAACGTAGCTAAGGGACAACAACAAATGCATTACTAGGATAGGGCTAACAACTTCTTTCCCCCACTGGGTGTAAGGCAAGAATGATCCAAGGTAGGTGATGGGAAAGGTCATGTAATAGTGAGAAGGAAATGTTCTACAACCATGACATGACAAGGAGTTGGAGAGTGTTTTATGGATTTAGTGGATAGCAATTATCGCCATCAAAATGATACTTGCTTAGTATTTCTTTCAATTTATGACACTCATCACTATGATGTCCAAGAACGTGATGATATGCATAATGTGGAAAATTAGCATGTTTAGGATATATCACCAACCTATTCATAGGTGGTAATAGTATGAGTCCTTTGTTTAGAAGTATTTGCAATTTCCTTTCACATTCAATTGGTGGACAAAGAGGAAACTTCAGTTTTTGTAACTTGTAAGGTCTCTTGCATTTGCTAGATTCACCAACCTCATGAGAGTAGATTAGGGCAAGAGGGCCTGAGATGATTTTATTGTTTTCCATGTTATGATTAAGAGGCATTGATTGTTCTTTAGGAAGAAGGAAATTTAGATCGGGAGGGGAGTCAAAGATCACCATGCCATAATCACGAAGCCTCATATATTCTCTAGGAGACTTGTTGTTATGAGGGGGATCTTGATATCCTAACCCCGTTGTGTTTCCATCTTTTGGATTTTTCTCTAATAGTTGTTGTGTCACATCCTTGTTTGCTCAAAATGGTAAAACCTTTGCCATAGGTTTCTTCAAGGTTGATTGGAATATTAGTTACTTTATTATCATAGAATGGTTGAGGGGGTGTTTGTTTAGATGAATTCAGTTCACCTTGTGTAGGGAACTTAGGTTCAATGTTTGTTTCAAGATGTAAGTAACCAAACATATCAGGAGGTGGTACTGTAGGAAGGTCTTGTTGGATCATGGATGGATAAAAGGATGCATTAGATTCAAGGTTGTCAAGGCATTCATTTAGGAACTTATTCATGCTATCATCATCTTCTCCAATAATTCCAACATCACGAGGAGGACATTCATGAGGAGTTGAAGGAGCATGAGGAAGTTCAATGTCATTAGGATAAGTTCCAAAGGCACAACTTGACATGTCAACTAAGGATTTTAATGACATGCAAAGCTTGTTAAAATGCCTATCCATGATGCAAATGAATGAAAACAAAATAAATACAACAAATTGAATAAAACAACAAATATGGAAGTAGTAATAGAAATGTAATGACAAAAAATAGAAATGTAGAGGCTGTACTAGAAATGATAGAAATTGTGGTGCAGAATGTGAAATTGGACTAAGTCACCTAGGGTGGCGAATGAGTCCAGGCAGTGATTTTTTTGGAAAATTTCATAATTTTTTAATTGGATTTTATGATTTTTAGGTTTTTAGATGTAGATATAATATGAAAATGAAAATTTTTGTTGATTATTAATGAAATGAAATGCAAAAAGGAAATCTAGATGAGCTTTTCACTAATGCAAATTTGGAAACCCTAGGATGCAATTTAAATAATGAAAAATGCAATGCAATTCCAATGTAAGCTATTCCTAGGATGTAAGTGCACTAAAAATTAAAAATAGAATGTTCAAAATGGAGGTTCACCAAAATGAACCATAATTTTTTTGGGATAGGACTCTCCTACACTTCTAGGGTTTTGCACCTAAAAGGAGAAAGGTATCCCAAAAATCTAGGTGGTTCACTCAATACTAATGCAAATATGATTGAAATATGTCTAAATGGAATTCCCTAGATGCAAAGAACTGATAAAAGTAATCAAATATTAATGCTAAACTAAGAAAATGCACTTTGTTTCAAAACACATTGTGATATGCAAAATGAACTAAAAATGCAAGTAAACTGTAACAAAAATAAATGAGACTGGAGAGGTGCACTTGGAAACTAGAAAGTGATGTAGAGGAGCTCTATAATCCTATAGAAATCATTGTTGATGCCAATTGGAACACTTACACCAAGCTGGGTGACTTAGTCCCAATTAAGGGAAATTCTGTCGGAACACGTTTCAGACAAAAGGGTATCCAAAACTGTAGAAAGCACTTTTCAGGCCTGGTAGTGGGACTAATTCACCACTAATGGTGACTTAGTCCACTTCCAAATTTTAAGAAATTCAAAGAGGTAATCTGTAGCTCCTGGTCTGCACTTTAGTTCCTAACAGGTTTTTCGGATCCGAATCTACACAATTTGTTCTGAAGGTGATCTCCAAGATTCTTTTAGGGTTTTGTTAACTTTGAAAGACTTTTATGAAATTTTGACAAATTTTCACACCTTTCTCTTTGACAAATTTTCATACAAGACCTACAAAACACATGCAAAGAGGGGGAAAAGTGTTTAGGGTTAGTGAATAGGGTTTGGCCTTGGTCAACCCTGGTTTGGTAATTAAACCCTTCAAAATGAAATGAAATAAAAATAGAATGATGAATGAACAACATTCCATGCTACAACTCACCAAACCCTTGAAGTAGAAACCTAAAGATATGCAAATAGAAGCTCCAATGGATGTATGCTTGAGAATTCCTAGAATGCTAAAGTGAATGCTTGATAATTGCTTGAATGCTTAAGTGAATTAATGAGATTAAGAGAGATTAGAAGATGAAAAATGAGAGGAAAACCTTATATTTATACATGATTATACAAAATTTCTCAAACATACCACATCACAAAATGACCTAAAGGCTTAGAAAATAATATGCCACCAGAATTTTGAAATAATTTTGATTTTTGTGCCAAGTGGGACTAAGTCGCCCCTAGTTGCAACTTGGTCCCACTAGGGTAATTTAAGTGGGTGTCAGGAATTAAAGTGTATTAAATGATGTTTAATGGGATTATTCTCACAAATACACTTAAGTAAGGCCTGCAAGTGTATAACGGGGTCATTTAAACATAAGAAAGGGTTAAATTATTGATGACAAGCCTAGAAAAGCATGAAAGTTTTTTACAACACTTTGAAATAAGGCTTGGTAAGTGATAAAAAGAGGTTATTTAAGTGAATTATAATAAAAAGGTCATAGAAAAGTGTGAAAGTGGGTTACAACACTTCACAATACTTTTACAAGACATCATAGAATTCTTATTGATTCACAAGGGTCCAATACCTAATGTGAATGTGTTGACCACATTACAACATTAAATATAGGAAAAACTAGGCCAACATCCATAAGAAAGACCCAAATGAGTGTGAAAATGTCCAAGGATGTATTTTTTTATGCTACACAACCATAGATTTCTTTTATTCCATAAGGGGAGGAATAGAAGGAACCATAGGAGGATGTTCAACCACTTTCTCTTTAGATTTTGTTTTAAAAAATTATCTTAGAAGGCATGATAGGATTGTTTTGGTTGTCTCTTGGTCGTTTATAGGATATAGTTAGAGAATTTTTCTTAGGATGGTCTTGGTTATTTGGAAGGGGTGTTGGTTCAATCATTGTTTTGTGCCATAGAAAAATGGCCCTCTATCATTTTCATGGCCTTTTAGGTCTTGTTTCATGGTGTTGGAATTATGTTGCTTTGATTTTATGTTGTATCATGGCTTGAACATGCTTATTTAGGTACTAAAACTCAAAGATTGATGTCTTGTGAAGGTGTTGTGAAGTGTTGTAATACATTTCTACATTCTTCTAGACTTTATTTAATACAATTTACCTAAAAATCACCTTTTTTTCTCATCAACAAGTCCTATATTGAAGTGTTGTAAAGTCTTGTAACAAGCCTTCACACTTTTCTAGGCACATCTTCACTATTTACACCTTTCTCATGCTTTATTTTGTGTTTTTACGCCCTCATATGACTTAATTAATTGTATTTTTGAATGTTATCCTGACAAATAACATTAAATATAACATTATTCCTGACACTTGTTTTTAGGTCCTAGGTGGGACCCATTCACCATGGGTGGTGAACGAGTCCCCCTTGGCCCCAAATTCAAAATATTTCAAATTTCCTTTTGGAATTTTATTCAAAAACACTTGATGTCGGCTTATGATGAGGTATGAACAGATGGTAAGGGACAAGAATTGTATAAATAAGTGATTTTCATCTCATTTCAACCCCCAATTCATCAAATTCACTTATCCACCTATACATTCAAGCATTCAAGCATCTTACATCAACAATTAAAGAACTTTGAAGCTGCCATTGACATTACTTTAGAATTACAAGATCAAGAGTTAGGTGATTGGATATCATTTGCATGTTATTACTTTATCTTTCTCTTGTATTTCATTATCTTTTCAAGGGTTTAATTACCAAAAGTGGGGTTTGACCAAGGCAAACCCCTATTCACTAACCCTAATCATTTCCCCCCTTTTGCTTGTGTATTTGTAGCCTTTTATTTTTAGATTTGACAGGTTATAAGGTGTTGAAGATTTATTTTCATTTCAAATAGGTACTTCAAGTCAACATAAGTCAAATTCAAGCTTGGAGAGACTTATTTGTTTGTTTTCTACAGATTTGACTTCGGTAACCCGACAAGCAAACATTCCTAGATCTAGTGTTGTAGAGTTGTCTCTTATTTTTTCAAAAATTTGGGAGAGGATTGATTCACCACCTATGGTGAATTAGTCCCATCTTAGGACTGGAAACTTGAACTTTGTCAGATTTTAGATCTTGACAGACAAAAATTAGCTCCCGACAGTTTTTCATCAGTAGGAGGACTGATTCGCCACCCTGGGTGAATGAGGCCCACTGTGAAAAGTCAATAAAATTCATCAGCATTCCAGACACTCTAGATAGCTCATATTCCATTTAGGTGCACTCAGATTTATCCCTGTAACTTTTGTTCTGCATAATTTCTTCATTTTCATAATTGTTTGCATATCACAATGTGTTTTCAAACATAGCTTAAATTGCACTTTTGCATTCATTTTAGATCATCTTAATCAGTCAATTTCATTTATTCAAGTTCATTTACATCATATCACATAGCAAACATCCTAATTTGAGTGACATAAGCATTTTGGGACCTAAATCTCTCTCCTTTTAGGTGAAAAACCCTAGAAGTGCAAGAGCTAGCATTTTGGGTTCCCAAAACCTATGTCATAGGTTTCATCAAGGATAGGAGGCTCTATCATAGGTTGAGGCATGTTTTGAATAGATAACTTTGCTACACATTTTTCCTTAAACTTTTGATAGCATTTGAAAAAGAAGTCCTCTCAAAGTTTAATAGGTTCAATAGGTTTAGGCCAAAATAAATCCAATGAAAAGTTCCAACAAGAAGACACGGGATTAAAGACATTATGGTGCACAATAAATATTTCATTATGTAGACAAAGATTTTGGCACCTAAATTCTTTGTTGTCCTTCTAAGGTTTTTTAGCTAAATGGGGAAAGAATGGGCCAAAATGCAATGTAAAAATTCAAAGATTAATTTAATGAGGGGTGTAATATACCTAATTATGATGTATAAATGCAAAGGAATAAAAAGAAAATATTATTATTAATGAAAAACTTAAGAAATACAAAGTGCTGGAAAACATAGTGATGTATGCAAAAACACCTAAGAATGCAAGCAAATGATAAAAGAATTATTTAACAAAACTGGAGAGGTGCACCTAGAATATGAAGTTTGATGCAAAAAAGCTTTGGAATCCTCTAGATTTGACTAGAAATGTTGACTGGGACACGTACGCCAAGCTGGGCGACTTAGTCCAATTTTGGGGAAAATCTCCTGGAACATGAATCTGCCAAATGGGTACTTAGAAATGTAAAAATAATTTTTCAGGCTTGGCACACAGGAATAATTCACCATAGATGGTGACTTAGTCCACCTGGGAATTTCTAGAATTTTGGAACAGGATTCTTTAGCTTTTGGTCTACACTTCCTTATCTGATAGGTGTCTGGATCTGAATCTATAGAAAATGGGCTGAAAGTGATCTCCAAACTTCAATTAGGGATTTTTTTTGACTTTGATGACCTTGATGGATTGAAAACACCTTTTTGACACTTTCCTCTTTGACAAATCTACATACAAGACCTTCAAACACACATACAAAGAGGGGGAAAAGGTTTAAGGGTTAGAGTATAGGGGTTTTCCTTGGTCAAACCCCACTCTGGTAATCAAACCCTATGAAATGAAATGAAATGAGAAGAGAATGATAAATAAACAACATGCAATGTCATAAACTTACCAAACCCTTGATGTAGAAATCTGAAGATATGCAATGAAGTGCTCTAATGGATGTCTTGATTATGCTTAGAGTGCTTGAATGCTTGAGAATGATTAAGTGAATGAATGAATTGCTTGAGTGAATAAATAGGTGAATAGGAGATTGTAGGAGATGAAAATGAGGAGAAAACCCTTTACTTATACTTGATTTTTCAATAATTCCCAAAAATAACACATCACAGGCCGACCTCAACTAGAGAATAAAATTCTACCAAGAAATTAAAATTATTTTTATTTTTATGCCCAATGGGACTAAGTCGCCCCAGGTGGTGACTTGGTCCCACCAGGGAAAATTTACTAGGTGTCAAGAATTAAAGTGCATTTAATAAGGTATAGTAGGAATATCCTCAAAAATACACTTAAGTATGGTCATAAAGTGTATTAAGGGCTCAATTAAACATGAGAAAGGGTTGAATTAGTGATGAGAAGTCTAGAAAAGCATGAGAATTTGTTACAACTCTTTACAAAACTTTGAAATAAGACTTGGTAAGTGATAAAAAGGGGGTTATTTAAGTGAATTGTAATGAAAGGGTCCTAGAAAAGTGTGAAAGTGGGTTACAACACTTCACAACACTTTTACAAGACATCCTAGAAATCTTAATGATTCACAAGGGTCCAAGACCTAATGTGAATGTATTGGCCACATTACAACATTAAATCTAGAAAAAATCAAGCCAAAGTCCACTAGGAGGGCCTGAACATGAGAAAAAGTAGAAGGGTTACTTTTTTTGTGTCCACAGTTAGCCCCCACTTTAGTGAGAGGATGAACCTACTTCAAACTCACACTAAAGTAGCCGATCATGCAATCAAGAGGGGTTAAAATGTACTCATGCCAGTAAGATATGACAACAATGATCAAGAGGGATGATCAAGCCCACAGGATCAAGATCCCATGGCAAACTAGTCATAAGCATAAAGGAACACACATGAAAATGATGAAAAAGAATGAAAGAAGCTTTGATCATTTTTCCAGCTTGTTGTGGATTAGATCTAGGTTGTTTGTCTTGAAATGTGTACTCACTCTGGGGCAACGAAACTCATGGTTGTCTGCCAGGTGAGAAGGCCCAAAAGGTGAGAAACATACACTCATGTCTAGTATGAACTCACAAAACACACAGGTGGCTATGGGGAAAAGTCATGCCTTGGAATGGGCTTCCCACTCAACAATATCAAAGTTATACCTCCTGATAACTTTAATAAGGTGCCACAAAGGACAATGTTGTTTCGTGCTTCATGAGATAAGAAAAGCTTTGTATGCTTAGAACTCATGAAAAAATGCGATGGCACCATAGGCATGTAAACTATGTTATGCAAGGTGGCCATATAAATGTAGAATGTAACATACAAAAGAAATGTTCAAATGAGTCTTGCTTAGTTCATGCGAGGCCTATAAACTAGGGAACATTGTATCTAATGTTTCCAAGAGAGGACCAATCCAAGAATAGAAAACTCACAACTTAGGGGATGCAGTGCATCACATCAAGCCACCAAGAGGAATGCAATATGCTGAGATAGATCATGGTCATGAAAGACATCACACCCAATGTCATCCACAAAGTGAGAAACACATAATATAAAGTAACAAGGCTACACTAAGAACCAAGAAAAGTAAAAATGCAAAATGAATAATGCCAATGTATGCCCCTACTTTAAAGGAATTGCTACACACTGTTTTGTGAGAAATTACTTTAAACTAGGAAATGAACACAGCAAGAAGAAAGAAGAAATGAGACCCAACTTGGAAAGCTCCTATTCCAATTCATACATTTTTGAGTAAGGTTACGTCATGCAAATGAAAAAGAAACAAAAGAAAGAGGGGTTTCCCCCCAAAATGAGAAACACCAAACACATAAGGGATCTATGGATTTGGGGTAAGTATGTTATTTTTTGCAATGTTTTGATTAAATAGCTCAGAACTGTGATCATTCCCCAAATACACATATAACTAGAAGAATGACACAAAGATAGTGAAAAAAAAAGAAAAGAAAAGTCTGTTTTGAGGCAACATGGAAGAGACATTGGATGTCTTAATGCTTTGCATCGTCCCCAAAAGGAAAACAAAAGCAAATGAAAATGAAAATGAAAAATCTTTTGGCTCAACATGAGAGAGAAATTTTGGTATCAATGCCTTGCATCATCCCCAAAAAGAAAACAAAAAAGAAAATGAAAAAGAAAAAGGAAAGACCTTTTGGGACATGTAAGAGACATAGGGTGTCTCGACACTTTGTGTCATCCCTAAAAGGAAAACATGAAACAAAAGAAAAAGAGAGAATGGAAAGACCTTTTGGGTCAACATGGAAGATACATAGGGAATCTCAATGCCTTGCATCATCCCCAAAAGGAAAACACAAAAAAAAATGAAAAAGAAAAGAGAAAGACCTTTTGGGTCAACATGGAAGAGACATAGGGCGTCTCAACACTTTATGTCATCCCCAAAAGGAAAACACAAAAAAAAAGTGAAAGAGAGAATGGAAAGACCTTTTGGGTCAACATGGAAGAGACATAGGGTGTCTCAATGCCTGCGTCATCCCCAAAAGGAAAACATAGAACAAAGGTGAAAGAGATATGTACGACATATAAAAGAATGGAGAGACAAATAGAAGAATGTTACGAGGAGAGGAGAACATCAAACGTCACATTATGGGGGAACATGATACGCACATACACATAAAATAAAAGGAAAAAGAAAAAGAAAGTAAAAAAGTAAAGAAAATGCATGTTAACCATCAAGAAAATCATCCGCCTTCCAATCTCAATCGGTATAAATGGAAGTTGGATAACGTAACTAGGGGACAATGAAAAATGCATTACTAAGACAATGCTAACACCTTCTTACCCCCACTGAGTGCAAGAAAAGAATGAGCCGAGATAGGTGATGGGAAAGGTCATGTAATAGTGAGAAGAGGATGTTCTATAACTATTACATGATGAGGTGTGGGAAAGTGTACTATGAGATGATGGGATAACCGTTAGTGTCATCGAAGTGGTACTTAGTATTTCCTTCAATGTCTGACACTCATCACTTCGGTGTCAGAGAACACGATGGTATTTACAATAGGGTATATTGGAATATTTAGGATAGATTACTAGCCTATTCATAGGTGGTAATAGGATGAGACCTCTTTTAAAGATAATTTGTAGTTTCCTTTCACATTCAGGTGATGGATGGAGAGGAAACTTTAGTTTTTTCAAATTTTAAGGTTGTTTTCATTTACTAGATTCACCCTTTTCATGAATTGAAGTAGGAAGAGGGCCCATGGGGATCCTATCATCCTTGTCATTGCAGTCATGTAAGTGTTGTTCATGTGGAAGGAGAACATTCAAATTGGGAGGGGAATCAAATATCATTGTGCCATCATCAGGACATCTCCAATATTCAAAAGGAGGCTTGTTGTCATGAGGAGGATCTTGATATCCTAACCCTATTGTGTTTTCATCTTTTGGAATTTGTTCTAAAGGTTGATGAATGTTATGTTCAGTTGTTGTATCACATCCTTGTTTGCTTAAGATGGTAAAACCTTTTCCATAAGTTTTTTCAAGGTTGATTGGTGTGTTGGTAACTTTGTTGTCATAGAATGGTTAAGGAGTTGCTTGGTTAGAGGAACTAAGTCCACCTATTGGAGGGAACATAGGTCCTTTGTTTGTTTCAGAATGCAGTAACCAAATGTATTAGGAGGTGAGACTATAGGAAGATCTTGTTGTTTCATGGATGGATAAAAGGATGCATTAGGTTCAAGGTTGTCAAGGCACTCATTTAAGAACTTATTCATGTTATCATCATCTTCTCCAATGATGTCAACATCATGAGGAGTTGAAGGAGCATGAGGAAGCTCAAGGTCACTAGGATCAGTTCCAAAGGCACAATTTGACATGTCCACTAAAGATTTTAATGACATCCAAAACTTATTAAAAGGAAAATCCATGATTTAGGAAAATTAAATGCAATAAACAACAAATCTAGAAAGTATGACAAAAGAAAATAATAGAAAACAAAAATGTAGAAAATACCTAGAAAATGCTACAAATTACAATGAAAAATGTGCGGAAGGACTAAGTCACCCAATGTGGCGAATTAGTCCTAGTGAGGATTTTTTTTGTAATTTTTCAAAAAATTTGAATGTAGTTTTATGTCTTTCAGATGCACAGATGCAACTATAGTATGAAAATGTAGAATTTTGTTTTTTTCTAATGAAATATGATGCAAAAATGCAAGCTATATAAGCTTTTTCACTAATTTTATTTTTAAAACCCTAGGATGCAATTTAAACAATGCAACACCTAATGCAATGCTAATGAAAATTAAACCTAGGATGCACTTGAAATTAGAAGAAATTATTTTCAAAATTCAGGTTCACCAAAATGTAAACAAAGATTTTGGCACCTGAATTATTTGTTGTCCTTCTAGGGTTTTTCACCTAAAAGGGGAAAGAATGAGCCAAAATGCAATGTAAACATGCAAAGATTAATGTAATGAGGCATGTAATATGCCTAATTATGATGTATAAATGCAAAGGATTGAAAATAAAAGATGATTATTAGTGCAAAACTTAAGAAATGCAAAGTGTTGGAAAACACAGTGATGTATGCAAAAACACCTAAGAATGCAAGCAAATGATAAAAGAATTAAATAGAATTGGAGAGGTCCACATAGAATCTAAAGTATGATGCAAAAAGGCTCTAGAATCCTGCAAATTTGATTGGAAATGTTGATTGGGACACTTATGCCAAGCTGGGTGACTTAGTCCAGTTTTGAGGAAAATCTGTCAGAACAGGAATCTGCCAAATGGGTACTCATAAATGTAAAAATCAATTTTCAGGCCTGGAAATGGGACTAATTCACCATAGATGGAAACTTAGTCCACCTGGGAATTTCTGGAATTTTAGAGCAGGATTCTGTAGCTTTCGGTCTACACTTCCTTTTCCGACAAGTGTTTGGATTCAAATTTGCAGAAAATGGGCTGAAAATGATCTCCAAGCTTTAATTAGGGCTTTATTGAATTTGATGACCTTGATGGATTGAAAACACCTTTTTGACACTTTCCTCTTTAACAATTCTACATACAAGACCTGCAAACACATGTGCAAAGAGGGGGAAAAGTTTTAAGGGTTAGATTATAGGGGTTTGCCTTTGTCAAACCCCACTTTGGTAATCAAACCGTATGAAATGAAATGAAATGAGAAGAGAATGATAAATACAAATCATGCAATGTCATAAACTTACCAAACCCTTGATGTAGAGATGTAAAGATATGCAATGAAGTGCTCCAATAGATGACTTGATTATGCTTAGAGTGCTTGAATTCTTGAGAATGATTAAAAGTGAATGAATGAATTGCTTGAGTGAATAAATGGGTGAATAGGAGATTATAGGAGATGAAAAATGAGGAGAAAACCATTTATTTATACTTGATTTAAAAACACATCACAAGACGACCTCAAGGATAAGAGAATAAAATCCCATAAAGAAATTAAAATTATTTTGATTTTTGTGCCTAGTGGGACTAAGTTGCCCTAGGTGGCGACTTCGTCCCACTCTGGAAAATTTACTGGGTGTCAGGAATTAAAGTGTATTTAATAAGGTCTAATGGGAATATCCTCAAAAATACACTTAAGTATGGCCAAAAAGTGTATTAAGGGGTCAATTAAACATGAGAAAGGGTTGAATTAGTGATGAAAAGTCTAGAAAAGCATGAGAGTTTGTTACAACTCTTTACAACACTTTGAAATAAGACTTGGTAAGTGATAAAAAAGGGGTTAGTTAAGTGAATTATAATGAAAGGGTCCTAGAAAAGTGTGAAAGTGGGTTACAACACTTAACAACACTTTAAAAATCTACATCCTAGAAATCTTAATGGTTCACAAGGGTTCGAGACCTAATGTGAATGTCTTGGCCACATTACAACATTAAATGTAGGAAAAATCAAGCCAAAGTCCACTAGGAGGGCCTGAACATGAGAAAAAGTAGAAGGGTTACTTTTTTTCTATCCACACATTATCAAAGGGAAAATTTTAACATTTATGCATGATTTATGGGATGACTTCCATGGAGCATAGCCATAGATAATCAAGCTTCACATGGAATTGATCCAATGTTGGGATGATGGAGAATGAGACATCTAATTGTTTTGGTCCAAATTTTAAAGGAAGGATGGTAGAACCAATCATAGGGCAAGCAAAACCAATATGTGCTTTTGTCCATGATTTCATTCTATCATATGTATCTTGATAAAGTTCATGCACAAGTAAGAATTCTTTAGTGATCACATTCTTTCCATAAATGGGATCAATTAATATCCTATTAGTGGGCTCATCATTGATTCGTTCGGCTATGTAAAGAGGAACATTAAGTGTGTTTCTAATGATATCTTTAGATGAGAAAGAAATGTCAAGAGGATTTTTAGTTTTTCCCTTACGAGGTAGAATTACATCAATCCAACCATACTATCCATAGGATCTTATTCAATAGTATCCATAGGACCTTGTTCAATAGTATCGATGTTGTCATCATCTATCTCAACATTCATCACATCATTATTCTTAGTTTCACTAGCTTTGACTAATGAAATGTTATGATTTGGCATGACATTGGTAAATATTTTCGAATTCTGGCTAGGAGGGGCAACAAACTTATTTCCTTGATCATTAACGTGCCTCCAATTTGAAGTTGATTAGAATCAATGAGGTCTTGCACAAGATGTTTAAGACACTCACAATGTTTTGTATCATGTCCATTTTTTCGGTGATAATGAAAATATGAATTAGATATAAAGTTTAAGGTTAAATGCTTATTAGGATTGGGAGTTCTTACAGGAGGTAAGGAAAATATTTTCTATTTTAGAAATTGTAACATTGTGTTATGGAGGGTATCGGGTAAGGGAGTAAATTGTCTAGCTGGATCCCCAAATGTCAAAGGATTTATCTTCTTTATAGAAGACACTTGGGTATCAACATGTTGGGTTGGTTGAGGGGGATTTAGTTGAAGGAAGCCTTTATTGTGTTTCTGAAAAGGTTGGTAATTGTTTTGGTTTGTGGATTCATACTTTTCAGGATGTTTAGAGGTGGGTTTTATTTCATGACTACTAATTGAGTTTTGATAATTGTGAAGGGTAGTACACAAGTGTACAAAGAAAGGAAACTTCATGCCAAGCTTATCTTGTATCTTAGTTTGTAATTTTTTAATCAACATCTGTTAAGACGAGGATTTGGAATCTTTACGTCGATTTGGGAATAAAATGATTGGTAGCATGAAATGAATTCAATTTTCATCATCCTTTTTCTTACATCTCATCAAATTGGCTAAAATCACCTTAGGAGTCATATGCACTTGAAAATTGTTAATAAAGGCCTCAACAAGTTCATTGAATGAACAAATTGAGTTATTCAGTAATGAGGAAAACCACTCTAAAGTGGTATCTTTCAAGGACCTAGGGAAAAGCTTAGCCAAGAGCTTATCCTCAAGGATGAAATCACTACATAAGGTAGTGTAAGTGGAAACATGGTTAAATGGATCTCATTTCCCTCCATATTTATCAAACCTATGAATCTCTATACCTTGTGGTATTGGCGTTCTTAATATCGCCAAGGATAAGGGATTGCTTTTGACATAGTGTGATGGTTGGCCATTTTGATTTTAGTTTATAGTGAAAATTTTCTTTCAAAGGAATGAAGCTTTTTACAAGAGTTGGTTAAGGATGACATGATTGGATGTATTATGATATGGAGGTGAATATGATGGAGGTGTATATGTGTGTGAGGGGGAAGTGAATGGAATGCTTATGGAAGGTAAAGTGGTAAGAGATATGACGTGAGATGCCAAAAAGGTACTAGGATTGCTAGTGAGAATACCCAAGGTGGTAAATACATTAATAGTAGGTTGCATCATTGTGGTAACATGAGGGTTGGTATAGATAGGAATAGAGGCAATGGTTGTAGGAGGAGGAATTTGGGTTCCTCCTTGAATTTGGACATTGTTTGAAGGTTGATCACAAATAGTGGTTGAGGTAAGATGTTTTCAAAAAATTTGAGCTAAGTTACGTTCAAGTTCTATTCCTTGTTCACTTTCAAGCATGCGATGTATGTTTATGTATGGTAGGAATAGCAGTGTTGGAAATGTTTTTAGTACTCACTTGATGTTTTAGGTTTGCTAACTCTTCATGGATTTGGACTATATTTTCTTGAGGGATACTAGCAACCATTGTTTCAACATGTTTCATACTACTTGAGGGTAAAGAGTATGGTCCATACCTAGTGCACTAGTGTCAACACTATGAGTGAAAGAGTTAGATAACCCAAGATCCATGATGAGTGTGCTATTGTGGGATGACATGAGTCTTAAACTATGTCTCATTATAGTATTAGGAATAGGACACAAAGTTTTAAAGCTCATGCAAAGGAAAATAAATGAATGCAAGATAAATGCAATGAACACAAGATAAATGATATTCTTTAATTCCAATTCTTATGTTTACAAATGCACTTGACATGAAACCAAATTAAACTTGTTCTTAATGAAATGAATGAAACATAAACGTAGTAATCTGAAACAAAGATCTAATAATAGTAAGCAAAAACACAAAAATAAAGTTTTTAATGATGTAAAATATAGTTTTAGGTCTGACACAGGACTAAATCACCCAGAGGGGCATATGAGTCCTAGTTAGAGTTTTTAGAAGGATCAAATAGTGAAAAACACAACACAAAATTCCCAAAAATCAAGTAAAACAATTTGTACTAGGACTAAATCGCCCAGAGGGGCGAATGAGTCCCAAATGAGGGTTTTGACACTAAACTAAGCAAATTTTGAGTGAATTTTAATTTTTCTAATTTTTATGTTGACTAGACTGTGTGCGATGATAGATGTCAAATGAAATCTAATGATGCAAGATGCAAAAATGCAACCTATATGCACTAATGAAAGATTTAGAAGTCCTAAATGCAAATTAACCAATGCAAGATCTAATGCAAAGCTAATTTAAGCTAGATCTAGGACTTTAATGCACTCCAAATCAAAAATAAAGGGTTTGAAGGTCGGGTTCACCAAAATGAATCGAAGGAAATAGGGTGCTCCACCTTTTAGGAGATGGAACACACACAAGGGGCCTATTTCACTCTAGTTCATTAAAGGAAACTCTAGAGATCTCAAATTAATGATTCAAATAGGAAAAGAGATTGCTACAAGGTCACCTAGGTGTGGTTAAAAAAAGGGGTTCACCACTAAGCTAATGTTTAGAAGAAAGAGATGCAAACATAAATAAACTAAACCCTAGAAACTTAGAATATGAAATCAAATAGCAAAATAGAAATATATAGAAAGGTACTTGGAGAATTAGAGATGACTAAGAAAGGCTTGAAAACATTGAAATTTTATGCTTTTGATTTGAACTAGGACTCATACACTAGATTGGGTGATTTAGTCCTAGTTTAGGGTTTCTGGTTGAATTTGGAATCTATAATTGGCAAATCGGGATCGACAGAAAATTGTTGAAAAGTGGTATATTGGGACTCATACGCCCAAGGTGGCGATTTAGTCCTAGTATTAGGTTTTTTCTGAAACTATGGCATCCTCTAGTGATCTTATGTAGCTTCTCTTCCTTTCGATATCTAAATGTGAAAGCTTGAATTCTACCCTGTAGGTGACTTTTCGTGAAGATGACAACTTCCTGACAAATTTGACAACTTTCATCAATATTGCAAATTTTTCTCAAAGGATCTTCAAGTCTCAAATCACCTATATCTACAATCACACATGTAGAGAGAAAAATGTTGATTTGTTAGTGGATAGGGGTTTACCTTGGTCAAACACTATTTTGGTAATCAAACCTTGAAATGAAATGAAATAGAATAAAGGAATGATGAATGAATTATATAAAATGTTACAATTCACCAAACCCTTGATATAAATGTTGCAATCTTATGTGAAATTCCTAGCATGAATGTAGATCTTGACTCTTGATTGAATGTTATGGATCTTGACTTGAATTATTTCTTGAATCATAAAAACCTACATCACAAATGTTAGCTCAAAGAACACACATAATGCATGATGACTTTAACATGATGCTTGATTTTTGAATGTAACTCCAAAATGCTTGATAATTAGCTCTTAAATTCTCTATAATGCTCTCACTTGAATGCTCATAAGATCACTTGAATTCACTAGGAGAAAATATGTGAAATAACCTTGTATTTATACTTGTTTACGCCAAATTTCCCAAAATTACAACACTACAACCCGACATCAGATCTAGGAGAATAAAATCTCATCAAGAATTGAATTCAAAATAGGTCAAAGCTAAAGCGAGACTCATATGCCAGTTGGGGCGTATGATTCTTGATCAGTTAGATTAAAGGAATTTAATTTTAAGAGATGGAACACACACAAGGGGGGCTATTTCACTCTAGTCCATTAAAGGAAACCCTAGAGATCTCAACCTAATGATTCAACTAGGAAAAGATATTTTAACAAGGTCTCCTAGGTATGATTAAAAGGGGGGGTTCACCACTATGATTCAAACCTTTGAATCTACTTATCCTTTTGCTATGGATTATTTTTCGTTAATGTTAGGTTTCCTTTTGGTAGGTTGCTAGCAAGCCTAGGAAGTACAAAAAAACACCAGAGAGCTCAAAAAGTTGATTTTTGTAGGCCTCCAAGGACTCATTCGCCCAACTAGGCATATGAGTCCCACTTAGGGTTTTTGACAATTTCAGATAGTGAAAAAATGAGAGCAAATAGTACTCAAAATTTTGGAAAAAGACCTATATAGGGACTAAATCACCTAGATGGGAAAATGAGTCCTGATTAGGGTTTTTTAAGCAAATTCAAAAAAAATTGAGTTGAATTTAAGGTTTCTAACTTGTATGTTGATTTGACTATTTGCAATTACATATTTTTAGTGAAATTAAATGATTTAAGATGCAAAAATGCAACTTATATGCACTTTTCACTAGTGCAAGATTTAGAAGCCCTAAATGCAATTCGACTAATGCAAACCTAATGCAAATTAGATCTAAGACTTATAAGGTTCTCCAAATCAAAAATTCAAGGGTCCAAAGGTCAGGTTCACCAAAATGAACCGAAGGAAATAGGGTGCTCCACCTTTTAGGAGGTGGAACACACATAATGGGGCCTATTTCACTCTTAGTTCATTAAAGGAAACCCTAGATATTTCAACCTAATGATAAAATTAGGAAAAGAGATTGCTATAAGGTATTCTTGGGTGTATAGAACCTTGGGTGTATGTGAAATAGGGTGTATGTTGATGTTTCTTGTTACTTATGACTCACTTTGGTTTTTCATTTGTCTTTCTTTTCTAAGAATTTTCTTAGTGGTGAACCCCCCTCTTTAATCACACCTAAGGAAACCTCTCATATACATCCTTCCCTCTATTGTGTCTCTTAGTTGAGGGATCTTGGTTTCCTTTAATGAACTAGAGTGAAATATGAGGACCCATTTATCCTAGTGTATGTTCCATCTACTAAAAGGTGGAGCACCCCTTTAGTTCATTTTGGTGAACCCAACATGAAAAATCTGGAATCTCCTGGTGATTGTTCTAGATCTGCAAAAATCTAGCAAAAAGGGTGTATTGGGACTCATATGCCCAGACTGTTGCAAAGTGTCCCACTTTTTCGCAAAGTGTCCTAGGAGTAGAATTTTGAACTAAAACTTTGTGAACCTCTAAGTATATATTAAATAAGCACTTTCCCACTAGTGTCATGTAAATAGGTTGGATATCTTGCTCTATATTTGCGTTTTCATGAGCCTTGACAACTTCTTATGACAACTTTGCAACTTTTTGCAACTTTGCAATGTTTTGTAACTTTGTAACTTTGCAACTCTTGGCAACTTTACAAATTTTTGCAACTTTGTAATTTTGGTACTTTTCAAGGCTTCAAATCCACTTTTTCTTTAACCTATAAACCTACAACATACAAAGAGAGAGGAAAAAAATGTTGTTTTGTTAGGGAATGGGGGTTTTCCTTGGTCAAACCCCATTTTGGTAATTAAACCTTAATGAAAAATGAAACATGAATGAAATAAAACATGAAACAATAGAAACTTGTTTGAAACTTTGTAGATCTACAAACAAGCATGAAGTGGCCTCAATTGATGCAGATCTTGATCATGATTCTTGATGAAAGATAATGCCTTTGAATAGTTGAATTGATCTTGGACAATACATCACAACATTAGCTCAAAATCACATGCATGATGCATTAAGCCTTTGACATGATACTGGATCTTGATTGCTGCAATAATCTTCTACAAATATTCCCTTGAATGCCTTAGAAATTCTCTTGAATTCTCTTATGAAATTACTCTTGACTGCTTATGAAATTCTAGGATGAAACTATGTGAAATAACCTTGTATTTATGCTTGATTATGCCTAATTTCCCAAATTTTACAACACTACAAGATGACATTGGATCTAGGAGAATAAAATCCTACTAAGAATTTGATTTAAATTAGGTCATGGTTAAAGCGGGACTCATATTCCACCTTGGGCATATGAGTCCTAGTGTCTTAAGCATAGGACACAAACTCCAAAAAGTGTTGTTTAATGTGAAATTTGAAATTAAGTCCCAAGACCTAGGTGCGACTCATACGCCCAAGGAAGTGTATGAGTCCCATATTACTAGATATGGAACACATAACCTCAAACATTAAATTATGACTTTTTCATTTGTTAAATGTTGGGATTATCCTTAGAAAATGCCTTTAATAAGGCTTGTGGATGCAAAATAGGACTAAATAAGGCATAAATAACCCCAATTAATTAATAAAGCCATATATTAGTGTGAAAGTGTAAAGATACACTTTACAACACCCTAAATAAGGCATAATTAGGTCCATTTAGTTTAAAATGGTCTTAAACTTAATGTGAATGTGTAAAACACATTACAACACTAAATCAAGGAAACATTAGGCTCAATTTAATATTAACTATTCCCAAATTAAGTGTGAAAAAGGGATACTTTTTCCTATGCTATAGTCGCATTGTCTACGATAGAGGTAGAGTATATGACAACCACTCATGCTTGTAAGGAAGCCATTTGGCTTAAGAGATTGTCTTCTAATATTGGTTTAGATGCAGGGCATATTACTATTTGTTGTGACAATCAAAGTGTAATTCTTTAGCAAATAATCCTACCTTCCATGCTAGGACAAAGCACATCAATGTTTAGTATCATTTTGTTTGGTGTATGGGAGAAGATGGAAAGGTGAATTGGAAAAGGTTGACACTTTGGTGAATTTTGTAGATGCACTGACGAAACTAGTGAGCACAAAGAAGTTCAGATGGTGTTTTGATTCTATGGGCATTGGGGCCTTGAGTAGATTCAATTTTGTACGACTCTCAACAAGTCTTCGACAAGTGGGAGAATGTTTGGATTAAGGTGTCTCAACCTTAGAGTCCTAATATTGATTTAATTGATCTATTATTGTATTTATTTGTATTATTTAATTAGTCATGTCATAAATTGGGACCCACTAGTTGGGTGGCATCCCCATTGGAGGTGATTGGATGACACATAATCATCCCAAGTGGAAATGGCCGTCCCACTTTGGAAACTTTGACATATGATAGATTTTATGATGTGTCATAAGGAATCTTGTTGTATGGAGAAAGTTGGCACCCAAGTTGGGTTATGATAGGTTGTAAGAGAATTAGGTATTCTTGGTCAATTATGATAGATTATCTTACAGTTGTAAGTGTTGTTAGTTATGAGAAATTCGATGATAGCTGTAAGATGTGTAAGGCATCTATCATAAGCTATTTTTCGCATATTCTAGGCACCCAATCTTGTTGAAGGAATATTTTCATGTTATGACAACCGTAAGGGGTGTAAGGGAATATGTTACATGTGTCCAAATTAATTTTATAGTGTGGAATATTGTGCCATGTGGATTTGGATGCCTCTCTCCTTCTAGATGCTTCTTGAAGCTTGTATCTCTTTATATATGGAGTGCCTTGCATTATAGAATGCATAGTTTTTTTGCAAGTAATGAAGTGTTGTTGGTATCACTCCATAATAGGTGTTTGTTTTGAAGCACTTTTTGAAGAAGCTTTGTACTTGGAGATATTATGTATTCACTATTTGAAGTAATAGAGAAGTACTATTCTTTTGGAGGGTGAGGTTTTTTACCTGAAAGAGTTTTCCCCACATATATTTGGTGTCACTGTTATATGTGTTATTTATGTTATATTCATTTATTCTCTATGTGTTTCTCTTATTGTAACTATATAAGTTGTTTAAAAGAAAATTTTATAACTCTCCCCTACTTAGATTGGTGTAGGAAGCTATTTTTGCACACTCAGATTCCTTTCACTGTGATATTTCCTTATATTTTATTTGGAAAAGGTGAACTAGGTGGGATTATTCCCTTTTCTCTACATCTATATTTTTAAAAAATCTATACAATGTTTCTCAACCAATTTTCTTCAAGATCACCTTTGAACTTATCATCATCTAGTATTTTCTTAGTAATTGTACATTCATTACAATAAATTAAATCTTCTTTATAAGTGTCGTCCTTCCTAGATTTATAGGGTAGATCATCATTCCTTTTAAGATTGTAAGAGACTAATTTCCTATATATGAATGTTTTTTTTTGTTGAATAAGTTGAATCCCTCCAAATATTTTTTCTTTAACTTTCTTACTTCTCATTCTAAAAATTTACTGGAATACTAGGACATTCTTGAATAAAATGGACATATTCATGGAATCTTTTATATATGAAGGGAATAATTCCATAATCAAGACCTTAAGACAATTCAAAATCACCATCACACAAAGTAACATTTTTGGGTTGAGGAGAAGAGAGATCCAATTTCACACATATTCTAGCATACATAGATTAGTCATGCCCATAGAAAGGTATTGATATATCCATGGCATTCCCCAAGGAGGTAAAAATGATCTAAAATACACTGGGAGACCAAAAATCATGAGGAACATCATACATATGAATCCAAAATGGATATACCATTGATATTTCCTTAAGAGAGTTAAAACCCACATGCCAATTCTTCACAAAAGGATTAACATTCCAAAAGAAGTATTTTTCTCCCAAAAATCCATCTCTATCAAATTCATTTGCAAAGATTGCAAAAAAAAATCCTTTAGCACAAGAATGAATTACATATTCTCCTTAGGTCTTCCAGCTCTCTTTTGTGAAAAAGACCGATTCCTGCAAAGAGAGTTGATGATGGAAGATTCTATATATCAAGCCACATCATTGGAATGTAGAATTTTTTTTCTTGAAATCACCAAGATTAAGATTGATAATTTGGGTTCCTTCTAGATTTGATGGTTGATATTATTTGGAAGGATGAACAGATCAATATTTCTCATATGACTTATACTAAGAGTCTAGGATGATAGAAGAGACTCTGAACATTGATTTAAAATTCTGAAAATTAGATAGGGGCTCCTCATGAACAATTCCATATCATTTACAAATTTTCAAACTCCATGGAGTGTTGGGTTCTATCTATAAATTATTTTTTTTAAGAAATATTGTTGTTCATCCTTCCAACAAAATTATATTTTCTTAAAGGTGGGAAATTTTTACTATGGTGGATTCCTATTTTATTCATTTAGGGTATTTTATTTTTCAATGGGTGGGTTAGAAGGGAAATTTTTACTGAGGTAGATTTATATTCCATACAACTTTCCAATTGAAAAATATAATACTCTAGTTGAATGGAATAGGAATCCACCACAGTAAAACTCATTAACACCATGCAATGGCATATAAAGATGATTCTTGAATACAACATTAAAAATAAAAAATTAATCAGATTTTTTATTGAAAAATATGGATAGAACATAAAGCTAATCACCAATTTTTGTATTTACTACTAGACCCAAACTCCACTAGAGGCAACAAACTTTGCAAGAGAATCAAGCATGTTACATCAAAATGAAAGTTGAAAACTTGAAGTTCATGTGTATTCAAAGGTTGAACTTGTTTTTTGTTCTATGATATGTATTTAACTCTATTTTTTATTTATATATAATAGAAATAGTAATATGTTCTACAAATTTAATAGTATTTGTGTTTTTTAATATTTTTTTAAAACATGTATTTTAAATGTTTGGTAAATTTGCCAAGTTATTGCCAAATTTTTTCATGATTTTTAAAAAGAAATGAGCTTGCCAAATCTTAATTTTTCAATTATAATTATAATTATGCCTCTCTATAAAATATTTTTTCTTATGTTCTTTTAGATAAAAGGCAAGATGCCTGAATATTATTAATAGTATAAAAGTTCAGATATTACAAGTATATAACAAAAAAGCTTATAAAAAGCTTACAAAATATAAAGATGATCAAATGCCAAAATAAAATGGTCCATATATCGAATGTTTAATGCATGGAGGCTAAAACATAACAAAAGCTTCACACTAGAAAGTGTAAGAAAACATAGAGAAGACATATTTTATGCTGGGGAAAAAATCCTCAAACCACTCCAGAGGTGGCGTTGAAATCCACAATCCATTGGAGATATATCATAGGCTCCAAATTTTTTACCTTCTTTAGAAAAAAACTACTCATATGCGCTAGAGATCTATGTTGAGCTAGTGACACCGTGTAAAAATTCTAAAGAAATGGAAGCCATTCCACCACAAGACCCCTTCATGCATACGCTAGATATCCCATAGCCTTGGGATGCAAACCCCAAGCCTTGCTACTTTCAGGGTTACCTTGAGCCTTCCTAAGTTGTGCTTTTTAAATAATTTTTTTGATAGAGCCCCCACTAGCTCCTTTTGCTCTCCTAAATCTAGGAGGGAAGACACAAACCATGATGTGATATCCATGTTTACTCTATAACATTTTTCATCCCTTATGAAATCAACAACAAGTATCATCTTAACTACGTTTAAGTCCCTTCCTATGGGATGTTTCATTATCACCTTCAACCACTGGTCTATAATAGCACTTGTGAAAGCTATCTAGTGTTCCGAATCTGTGAGGCATATGAGAAAAGAAGAATAGTGAGGATATTACCCTCCTACTTTAAATAGAGTAAGTAGCTTCATTCTCACATGCTTGAAGCGAGAGAAAATAATTTCTAGATTTACTTCTCGTTAGGGGAGATATTAATGCAACTTCAAAGTGCTTTTTTACCATTTTGGTACATGCCAACTCATTGCTAAAGTACTATGCAACCATCTTGAAGAAATTATTTCTAGATTTACTTCCCATTAGGAGAGATATTGAAGCAACTTTAAGTTGCTCTTACCATTTAGTACATGCCAACTCGCCATTGAAGTACTATGCAACCACCTTGTCATTAATGACAAATCCCTTAAGCAACTGGCAATCAAATGGGGCTTGTGCCAAAAATCATCCAAGCAATCGATCATACTAAAAATTGCCAGATAGTGATGGCATCAATTTGATCAACATTATTAAATGCAAGCCCTATTAGCTAGATAGTGAAAGTGTTTGGATTTTTTATTTTGAATGGAAAGCACAAAACCCGATGCCAATGCTGCCACATGTCAAGTTTGAGCAACTTGAGGTAGCTCATGATTTGAAAGGACACTCAAGAGAGTGTAGTGGCACTATGTGTTAATGTGTTGAGACAACGAGAGCATTGTCTAAGTTAAGTTTAGCAACAACTTTATTAAACTTAGCAACTTGCAAGTTGTGGGCCCAACAAAAGGCCCAATGAGTTGTACAATAGCAGCTCTTATCAATATTTAGCAGCTTTCGTAGCAGCTTTCACGGCCTGCACAAATTCAACACATGGCTTGCTATGAGGGTAATCGTTTGATAAAAAAGGAGAAATCACTTACTATTTTATTTTTTAAATAATTTGTCTTATTATTAATTATTATTATTTTTTAATAACTTTAATTAAAATTAAAAACATATTTATTTTCTTTATAACATATTATTTTATACGCATATAATGATAAATTCTATATAACAATTTGCTAAAATTACAAAGATAATATTTATTTTTATAAACAATTATAGATCATAAATCCATTAAAAAAATATCTTTAACGTGAAAACTAATTCCAATAATATTTTAAGCTACTAAATAAAAACCTTCATAATTACAATATGAAAATGAAACCATACAAATAGTTAGGTCACCGAGAGTATGAATATGGAGTCTTATTGGAGAGCACGGTGGAGGAGATGAAGGGCTAATATAACTAGATCAGTAATATGAATTATTGGAGCACTCTACTCTAATTTAAGGGCAGGTAGATAGCCTCAAGGCAGGACGCGCGAGAAGGTTAGCACTCCTGGGCGTGGTGACTCCAAAGATTTCCGTCATATCCAAATCCCCATCCACGCTCCACTCAAAGGAATGAATGAGCTGAGCCAAAATAAGGTTCATGGTTACATCAGCCATGGCTGCCCCTGGGCATCCTCTCCTTCCTGCTCCAAATGGCAACATATCAAACAACTCTTTGTCTCTCACGTTTCTACCCATAAATCTCTCCGGCCTGAATTCCAGAGGATCGTCCCACAAGGATGGGTCTCTTCCAATAGCCCAAACATTGACGATAAGTCTGCTTCTCGCAGGAATGAAGTATCCATCAACCGTACAATCTTGTGTGGATTCGTGCGGAAGCATCAAGGGTAACGCCGGATATAACCTCAGCGTCTCCTTCACCACGCACTGCACGTACTCCATGCTTGATATATCACGCTCACTTACTACTGTCCTCTCTCTGCCTACCACTGATTCGATTTCCTCTTGCATTTTCTTGGCCACACGAGGGGTTTTAAGAATCTCACTCATCCCCCATTCTAACGTAGTAGAGGTCGTTTCTACTCCAGCCATGAACATATCCTGTAAAATTTATACAGCCTTGTTAGATCATATCAAAGAAACAGAAATACCAGCAACATAATATTTGGGATTCTATTATAATTAAAAAGTGAATACTTACAAAAACAATGGCTTTAATGTTTTCCTCTGTGATTGGCATTCCGTCGAGGCTTTCCATTTCTAAGAGCACATCAATGATGCCTTTAGTAAAAGGCTGCTGCGCCTCGTGCTCCTTGTGCAAGTTCATCCTGCGCTGCTGGTGTTCCTCTATTATCTTTTTTATCAATTGATCGACGGAATTGTGTACATTTTCCAATCGCCGCTTCACGCCTTGCAAGTCCAGCCAGTCTAAGCAAGGAATGAATTCACCGATATTTATAACTCCTGCTGCAGCAGCCGCCTCTCCTGTAAGCTTCTTTATCTCTTCGCCACTATCACGCAGTTGAGCGTCACTCTGAGAAGACAATCTAGTACCGGAAAGGATCCGCCACATGACCTCCTGCGTAAACGATGAAAACATGTTGGTAAGATTAACAGGCTTCCTGCCCTGCCCAGACATCTTCCACATTGAACGAACAGTGGAGAGCATTTCTTCCTCTCGTATACATCTGAACGACTCGATCCTTTTGGTACTCAGCAATTCTACCACACACAGCTTCCTCATGTGTCTCCAGTAAGGCCCGTAAGGAGACAATACAATATCCTTGAAATTATATCCAAGGTATTTTCCTACAGCGGAAAGGGGCCGGCTAGCAAAAACTATATCGTGGGTTTTCAAAACCTCCTTCGCTATGGCAGAAGAAGAAACCACAATGGTGGGAACCGATCCCAGTTTTAAGAGCATAATGGGCCCATATTTGAGAGCAAGCTTGTGAAGATCACGATGAGGACGCTTTCTCAGCTGATTCAAATTTCCGATAATTGGCCATGGAAACGGCCCTGGGGGCAATCTCAATCCCAATGTACTCTTCCTTTGCACCCTAAATCTATGCAACACCCACAAGAAAATTATGAGTGAGCATAGTGTAGCCGTTGCTGGAGCATAACCACCCCCTCTTATTATATCTGTTGCGTGTAAAAAATCACTAAACCCTATAGAAGCCATATTGAGCAGAGATGCAGGAAATGCTCTCTCTGTCTCCAATTTATGCTGCTCTTGGCATCTCTTTTGCCTTTTGTATTCCAGTTGAATACCACACTGTCACTAACACGTTCTTTGAACAGCAGTTGAATACCACACTGTCACTAACACGTTCTTTGAACAGCTTCAAGCCACTAACACGTTCTTTGAACAGCTTCAGCTTCAGTCGTAGGCACGTTCTTGAAGACCGTTTGTTCATTCGCTACTCTTGGATCTCTTTCTCTCTCTTTATCTTTTCTCCTAATCTATTCTCTACTCTTGGATCTCTTTCTCTCTTTATCATGGATTCTTTGTCTAGTTCCACTCCTTTTCTACTTTGACCAAAGTTCTTTCTCTTCCATTATCTCTTGGAAATTGAACATCTAAGAGCTCACTTCATAATATCTATCACAAATCTTATACACAATTGCTTCTTGATCTTGCTTTCTCTAACCCAATTAAGAATGCACTGTTAATATGGACTCTTTAGAAATTCATTTATCTTTAATTTTATTTGAGATTTTTTCTTCCTCAACCTAAGAATTGCTCTCATCTATCATCTCCAAAGTTTTCTTGGAAAATTCTAAATTTTAGATGGTTTATTTTATTTTATTGTTAAATATTATCTCCTCTTCACCAATTAACAAATTCTTTACTTCCTCCCTTATTTACTTCCTCTTTCTTCCCCATAGCAACCAGATCTATAATATCCCTACAAACAAGACCAAACTTCTCTAAGTTCCATAGTGCCTTATATTCTTTCAACTACCTTATCATTTTAGTTACATTTTTCTCTACAATTCTAATTTAGGTTATAAACAACTCTATTTCTTTAATATCCATTAATTACATGTCCATTGAGGATCTACCTATCTCAATACTAGGATTTTTATCAGGTGTATCCCTCTTGCCTCTTGATCCTTCTCACACTTTTTCTAACCTTTTCCATTACCTTTCCTCTCAGTCCTAGGATTGTTTCAACATTCTTTCTTCTTCCTTCTTCTTTTCTATCATGATCATTAAATTCTCTTCAAAACCTATCTTGATCTCACCAATAAATTATTTTACTCTATTATTATAAAAAAAAATCATAAATATTTAATTGATTTAATTTATCCATCCTTAACTCCTTTCTTTTTAATACCTTAATTTATTAGGGGGTAATACAAGAAACCTAATACTACCACAACTTTGATTTTAATACCTACAATAATCTCTATCTTATTTTACATTCTAGTAGGGTAATTTACAATACTTACCTTCTAGTGAACATATGAGTTTTCATCATTAGTCTCCATTAGGTCTTTATTTATTTTTTCAAGTTAATAGGAATAGATCCAACTACCCTTTAGAATTTTTAGAAAGGCATTCGCAGGGACACCATGGCTAGATCAAAAATCCTTTTTCAAGGGCTAATATGTTGCATAGGACTAAGGACATGAAAGAATATTATGGATGGCAATTTGAATTGTTAATGAGGGTGGTCTATGCAAGGCAATCTCAAAGAATTGAGGATAGATTCCCTATCTATCTAAGGATAACCATAAAGCTATTTATGTTGTGGGGGGTGTAAAAAGGATATAGTTTTTTTGGATATGGATAGAGGTTACTTGGATATGGGGGCCTTTTGATTGGTCGCTCTTTTCATTTTTAGGAAGGTATTCACAAATAAATCATTGCTTAGATAGGGAGTTTATCAAGTTTAATCACATCAAATGCACCTTCCCACTTGCTTTTGGTAACTTAGGAGTGGCCTTGAACACCAACCAAGAAGGATTATAAATAGGGAATGCATCTAATATAACCTTGTACATGATAATACATTGAGACATGTTTTATATAATTTGCATGCTTTTCCTTACAATTCTTATTCACAAATAATATTTATATGATCACTTTCCTATTTCATGATTAATTCAAGTGCTTGATCCAAAATATTTTAAGTGTTGGAAGTAATTTGATAGAATTCATCATGTTCTTGTTCTTTGATATGGACTTAATTTAGCAATTATTTTCCTTGTGAAATTCAATTGAACAATCATGTGATTCTATTCACTTTTGAAACTCATCATATGCTACTTATAATGCACATTTACACCTACTTGAAAAGATAATATCCATCCTAATAATGTAGGATTATAGTATTCTTTTCCCTTACTAATAACCTACAAAGATAGCTAAAAACATTTGCTTTCCTTGCATACACACACCATTTTTCTGAAAATAATAATGAAACCCTTTATTTCTTTTCAAGTTTATTGATCAAATTTTCTCCTATCTTTAAGTGTGTTTTTTTTCCTTATTGATGATTTGATTAGATTGTGAGATCTAAATACTTGAGCTAGTTAGATTTTTTCCAATATGAGGTATTATTTTATGGTATCAAGATGTGATTTGGGTTCTCAATTCAACATCTTGTTTGTATGTTCTTTCCTAGCTAGACTCTAAGTTACTATCATTATAATTATTGATTTGAGTGTTTAAGGAGACATTTTATGTTATGTTACTATCTATAGTGTAGAAAAATGTATCCCTTTACATTTTCACACTTTCTCTGGGCCCTCCTAATTAAAATGGACTTAATAATGCCTTAATTTAGTGTTGAAAAATGTACCCCTTTACATTTTCACAATTGTTCCAGACCTCTTATTTAAATTGAGCTTAATTATACCTTAACAACCCCTTTTATTCATCTACAACTCTAATAAATTACATTCTCAGAAGGGTAAACCTGGCAATAATTAATGCCAATACATAACACTTTACCTTGAGCAATGTGTGTTCCAAGAATATGGACCTAGGACCCATTCGCCAATGGGAAAATGGGTCCTCCCTAGACCTTTCCACCTAAATTCAAAATATGTTTTTGGTGGTATTTTAACATCTCCAAATCCATATTTCAATGTCAACTTGTGATATTTGAATTTTGAGATATTAAGGATACATACCTATAGATACAAGGTTATTTCATCATTTCAAATCCTAAGAAGCTAGACTTTTTATGCAAGCATTCCTATAGAAAATTTTGTGATCAAGCTCATTCATGAGTAGATATATTAGAGGTTTATTGCAGCAATCAAGATCTAATCATCATGTCAAATTCTTCTTGCACCATGCATGTTTTTGGATCTAACATTGTGATGTAGGTCTCAAGATCAAGTTCAAAGCATTCAAGTATTCTAGAGCCACATCCAATCCAACCATTTCATGCAAGTTGCAAACCTTCCAAGATATTTATTATCAAGGTTTCATTCAAGGTTTTGTTGAGTGGTAACATAGCTATATTCATTCTTCATTCCCTCTTTCATGCATTATTTTATTTCAAGGTTTGATTTCCAAAACGGGGTTTGACCAAGGCAAACCCTCGTTCTCCAAAACCAAACATTTTTCTTTGTTGTGTTTGTGATTGTAGATTTAGGTTGAAGAAGGATTGAAGACCTCTTGAAGTGCAAGATTGGAAAAGTTGTCAATGTTGCAACACTTGTTGAAGGTTTTTCAAATGGGATTACAAGCTAAGTGGACTTAACCAAACAGAAAAATATATGGTTATGCGTACTTGAGTTGGAGTAGTACTAGGATGATTAACCTCCTGGGAAGGCCCAGTGCTTCACCTTTGTGAGCATCACCTAGATGCAATGAGTGCTAAGTGGACCATTCATTATCATGAGATATGGGTTCCTATGAACCACTACTCATGAAACATGGGTCAATGAGTTTGACTTGTAAAACTACATGTGGTTGAATCCTGATAACAATATCAGAATTTGACACACTGTGGAACATACCTCCTACTTGTCAATTGATAAGCTAAAGGGGCTCTAGAATGAATGGTTCATAAGGAACAAGACTTACTAAAGGTTTTGAAAATGGGGTTGCAAGCTAAGTGGGCTTAACCTTGGAGAAAACTCTATGGTTAAGTGTGCTTGAGTTGGAGTAGTACCTGATGGGCGACCTCCTAGGAAGGCCCGATGCTTCACCTCTGTGAGAATCACCTAGATGCAATGAGTGTTAAGTGGACCATTCATTGTCATGAGAGATGGATTATTGAGAACCACTACTCATGAAACATGGGTCCATGAGTTTGAATTGTAAAACTACACGGTTGAATCCTGATAGCAATATCACAAGGTTGCAAAAGTTATGAAATTTGTCAAATTATAGAATCTAACCTATAAATCTGATTTTCAACTTTTTGAGATTGAAACCTGGATAAATCAGAAGCTACAATTAGTATCAGAGTCTCCCAAAAGTTGCAGAAAAACCATGACAAAAGACCCATTCACCCATGGGAAAATGAGTCCCAATCAACATTTAGAAACTGACTTTTGGTGACTGGTAAACACTTTCATGCCCTTCTCAAATATGCAATAAGGAAATCTGAAGATTCCCACATTGAGTTGATTCACCTAAGGTTTGTTAGTCAATTCTTTGTGGGGATCTCATTTCTTAATGAAAGTAGGAAGATAGGGTATATCATCACCCTTTGGACTTACCTTTCTATTTTGGGAAAAATCCCTATTTTTCTTCATTTCATTTTGGTGAACTTGACGTTATACAATAAAATTCTATAAATTGGAGTCTATTTCAACCCTAGATCTAGGATTTACATTCATTTTCTTTGCATTGTATTGATTTTCATCTCATTTAGGGTTTTAGGTTTGCATTTTTGCCTTCTTTAAATTCTAGAAAATTCAAAAATATCAGTCATTTTGCATAGTGTTTACATAACATTGCATGATCAATCATTTACATCAGAAAATTAAATCAAAATTGCATCTCAGATTAGGTCTTTTTGCTTGACATTTAACATTATTTTGCACTTGCATTTAGATCTAATTTTATAGAAATCTGAAACTGTAATCAATTTTTGAAACAAAAATATGAAAAAGCATCAAACCACCTTAGAAATTGGTAAATTGATTTTTCAAAACCCTAAGGTGAGACCCATTCACCCATTGGTGAATGAGTCTCTGATCAAGGATTTTTCTACATTCTATATTCTTGCATTCAGTTTGTTGTTTCAATTACCAAAATTTCTATTTTTTTAAATTGTTCATATTAAGGTTAATTTGTCAAAATCAATGCATTTTTTTACTTAAAAAATTGTATATAAAAGACATCATTTTTAGGTTTTTGCATAGCATAATTAGAAAATTATCTTATTTTAATCTAAAAATTACAAAATGTTTGCATCCTTCCTTTACAATTTTTATAAGAAAATATTCAGTAACACAAATGGTCATTCTTCCAACAAAAAATCCTAGCTATGAGAGTCTCTTAGTGCAAGAAGATGAAACCATTAACACATCTCTTAACACCACCTTTCCTGGTCTCCATTCACATCCCACTTGTGAGAATGTTTTAATGGAAGAGAAAACAACTATGGATAATCTTGACAATCATAAAAATTATTCTCCCAACACTCCTCTCCTTTGTGATGGAAGTGTTGTAGTCTTAGAAGAACCAAACATTGAATGTTATGGGAATTCTATTTGTGGCTCTTCTAAAGAAATCTTAGCTCAAAAGGATGTGATCATAGATACATTTCTTAAGTAACATTACTTTGAGCTACCTTCAATCATCCTTAAATACCCCTTTCACTTGTGGAAGTGATATGATAAAACAAGAGACAATCATTGATAACTCCATTCCTCCTAACACATTCCCTCCTTATAAAGGAAAGGCATTGATGTTAGAAAATAAATTGATGACCATCATGAGAATCCTATTCATCTTTCATCTTGTAATCAATCAATTATCAAACCACAGAAGAAAGTGCATAATCATTAAAAATCCAAGGAACAAAAGAAGCACGATCCTCTTGAATATTTACATCATCTATTAAAATTATCCAAGACTGAGAATGATATTTACACTCTTTTACATTGTGGATTAATCAAATTGCCACCTAAACCTTAAAACTTAACAAAAAGGAAAAGTGACCAGAATGGACCATATTGTGCATGCCATAGAATATTTGGACATCATACTAATGATTGTTGTGATTTACAAGAACTACTATAAAAAATTTCAAAAGAATCCAACTTGACTAAAATGCATGCAGTTTACTCCTTACCATGTGATAGTTGTAGGATCATAACATACTCACTATTACATGATTTACATTCATTGCAAATCATTTTCTATATTCCAAGGAGCTCATTCTCACCACTTATATCATCTCATCCTTGTCCTGTACTTAGTGGGGGCAAGGAGTTAGATAGCCTTGTCCTAGTATGGTGCTTATAGTTGTCCCTTCGGCTAGTTGCTCGCCTTTCGCATGTGACGAACAAGATTGGGATGTGAATGAATGGCTATAGGTTGACTCACATGTGCCTTACTAGTCTATTCTTTTTTTTCCTTTCATGTTCTTTGTGTGATTGCATGTGCATAATGTGATCCCCCATATTGTTCTATTTGATATGTCTTTATGTGCATTCCTCTATTTGTACCTTCATTCTTCTATATATTGTAAACCCTTTTATCTTTTCTTTTATCTTTTGTTTTCCTTTTGGGGATGATGCAAGGCATCGAGACACTTAGGTCTCTTCTATGTTGACCCAAAAAAAAAATTCTTTTTTTCGCTCTCTATGTGTCATTCTTCTCATTCCATGAGTTATTTGGGAAATGATGACATTTCTGAGCTCTATAATATCATTGTAGCAAAGACGCACACTAACCCTGAATCCATGGATCCCTTATGTGATTTTGGAATTTCATTTTGGGGGCAACCCCCTTTTCATGATGTAGCTTCATTTATAAACATATGGTTGACATAGGGCTTTCCAAATAAGCTCTTATGTCTTCTTTATTGTTTAGCATTTTTCATTTGCTACTTTAAATTAATTGCTCATGACATGGTGTTAGCAATTTCTTTAAAGTGGGGGCATACATTGGCATTATCATTTTGAAATTTTTGACTATATCTTATGTTTCATAGTGTGGTCTTCTTACTTCTTGCAATGTTTCTTCTTCTTGTTGGTATCATTGGGTTTGATGTCCTCCAATGGTGTCACCTTTCTTGGCATATGACATTCCTCTTAGTGGTGATGCTATGCATTGTATGCCCTAAGTTGTGAATATTTTATCCTAAACTTGTCCTCTCTTGGAAAAATTGGGCACGATGTGTCCTAAGAGGAGACCTTACATGAACTAAGCAAAACCCATTTAAACATGTCTTATCCTGTTTGCATTTTTTTCATAAGTGTTTAGCATAATGTAGCTTGATAACCTTGTGAAGCTTGAAGTTAGAACCCTTTTTCATGGCCACCAAGCATAGCACACCTTGCTTGCTAGTGGAGCTATGTGTGTTCATAAGCTTTTAGCATAACGAAACTTGCTAAGGCTTATGAAGCTCAAAGTTCATATTTTTGTGGCACCTTATCAATGGTATCAGAGGTATAGATTTGGTATGATTAGTACAATGAAAGCTTGTAGACCTGACATGAATTTATCATTATACAGTGAGAGCTTGTAGATCTAGCATGACTTTCTCACTTAGTCAATTTTGGGGGCTCACCTAGTGGACAATGAATTTTACTAGCATGTACGAGTGTGAATTGTTGTTTTCATAGTGGACAACGATTTCCACTTGTAAATGTTTTTGGCTGAGGCTTGATCCACATTGCATTGGAAAAATAGTCAAGGCTTGATCCGTCCCTTTTTCTTTTTCTTTTTCTTTCTATAAGTCTTTGACATTGTATGGTTGAGTATCTTGTCATTGTTGCATATATATATAGGCATGTGTCTCCTTGTGCCTTTTTTGGATTTTCCATGAGATCTTAGATCTTGGAGGCTTGATCATCCTCCTTGATCTTTGTCATTTTATCTTTCCAATTATTATACAATTAGACCTCTCTTGATTGTCTACTTTAGCGTGAGTTTGACGCAAGGTCACCCTCTCACTCAAGTGGGGGCTAAATATAGTGTAGAAAAATGTATCCCTCTATATTTTCACACTTATTTTGAGCCCTCCTAATTAAAATGGACTTAATAATTCCTTAATTTAGTGCTAAAAAATGTATCCATTTACATTTTGACACTAGTTTGAGCCCTCCTAATTAAATTGAGCTTAATTATGCCTTAATAAGCCCTTTTATTACAAGCCTAATAGATTATATGTTTTGAAGGGGAAACCGACAATAATTAATGCCAATACATAACACTTTACCTTAAGCAATGTGTTTTCTAGGAACAGGGACCTGGGACCCATTTGCCCATGGGCGAATGGGTCCTCCCTAGTCCTTTGCACCTAAATTCAAAATATGTTTTTGGTGGTATTTTAACATCTCCAAATCCATATTTCAATGTCATCTTTTGAGAAATTAAGGTCTACACACGTACAAATACAATGTTATTTCATCATTTCAAATCCAAAGAAGCTAGAGTTTTTATGCAAGCATTCCTATAATAAAGTTTATGACCAAGAGTGCTCATGAGAAAATATATTAGAGATTTATTGCAGCAATCAAGATCTAATAATCATGTCAAATTCTTCTTGCATCATGTATGATTTTGGAGCTAACATTATGATGTAGTTCTCAAGATCAAGTTCAAATCATTCAAGCATCAACTCAAGTCATCTAGATCCACATCCACTTCATCCATTTCATGTAAGTTGTAGACAATCCAAGATCTCCATTATCAAGGTTTCATTCAAGGGTTTGTTGAGTGGTAACATAGCGTTGTTCATTCTTCATTCCCTCTTTCATACATTATTTCATTTCAAGGTTTGAGTACCAAAATGGGGTTTGACCAAGGCAAACCCCCATTCACCAAAAAATAAACATTTTTCTTTGTTGTGTTTGTAATTGCAAATTTAGTTTGAAGAAGGATTGAAGACCTCTTGAAGTGCAAGATTGGAAAAGTTGTCAAAGTTATTGTCAAATCATAGAATCTAACCTACAGATCTGATTTTTGACTTTTCAACATTGAAACCTAGATAAATTAGAAGCTACAGATTAGTACCAGAGGCTCTCGAAATTCGCAGAAAAGCCTTGACAAAATACCCATTAACCCATGGGCGAATGAGTCGCAATCAGCCTTCAAAAACTAACTTTTGGTGACTGGTAAACACTTTTCTTCCCTTCTTAGATCTGTAGTTGGTTTTTTGGTTATGCTAATATTGAGTTTAATATTGTTGTTTCAAGTGTTAGATTTCATTTTTGAGTTGATTTACTATTTTTTGTTTTTCTCCCAAAAGTGTTGTTTGACCTTGACCCTTGTCCTTCAAGCATAAGGAAATTTGAAGATTCTCACATTGAGTTGATTCACCTAAGGGTTGTTAGTCAATTCTTTATGGGGATCTCGATTCCTAATGTAAGTAGGAAGATAGGGTTTATTCTCACCCTTTGGACTTACCTTTTCCATTTTAGGAAAATACCTTATTTTTCTTCATTTCACTATCATTCATACATTAGGAAAGTCTCCAAGTGTTCACCATGAGATTAACCTCTTAAAACTCTTATCAAACCATTTAAGAAGTCTTTGAAATATCTTGAATTTGTTTTAGAGTATCTAAAACCTTTACAAACCCTCCATGAAGCATTGAAACCCTTTATTATCTATCAAAATAATATTTGGTGCCAATAATTTAAATTTAAAGGAAGGTAAGAATGTGGTTTAGAATGAAGGTTTGAACAAGAATCATTGGATAGATGGACTACCATGAATGCACCATTAGATCCCCTTTGGTATATCACTAATTGCCTTATATTTTTCTCAATAATTTGGGGCTAAAATGGAATCTTTGGTATGTGTTAAAAACCCTCACATAATTATCATTACAAAGCTATAGTTATCAAGTAGGACCCATAACCCTTATAAAATCCATATGAAGTTCTTTTTGGTATGTAACACCTATGACAAGGTCCAACACATGTGATGATGATATAAAACTCCCATTATAGTTGTTGCAAAGAGAAAATTATATTTTTACTATGTGATTAGTGTTGGAATGTGGAAATATTTTTGAAACATTTTTTTTGTTGGACTTTAACCTCAGGGTTAAGTAATTATAGTGATTTACAACCTTATTTTGAGTCTTAATGTTAAGGAAGCATCATACTTGCGAAATACATTTTATTTCTACATGTAAATCTTGGTAAATGTGTCATAATATTTTAGGAAATTGAGATAAAATAGGTTATAGATGCATAACTCTTCAACCATGGTCAAAGATAGAATTACAAGGGTTTAGTTTTTATGAGATTCCTAAAATAACCTATATCATTTTAGTATGTTGAATTATTTTTGACATGAATGCAAGTATAATCATGTAGGATCTACTTTTTTTTTTCTTTTGTGTAGATGGAATGCTTATTTAAAGGTCAAAATCATTGCTTAGATCCAAGAAATTAATTCAAGCCATAAAGAAGCTTATTTCATATTAGTCAATATTTCACCATTAGGGTTTAAGTATGGTTGTAGAGAGGAATAAAATTGTTTATCATCATACATGAGTGTCCTACATTGTAAATTTATGGTTATTTTCTTTGGTTTTTCAACATTCAACACTCATAGCAATTGAAATAAACTTGACAAGTTCTTTTACCAAACACTAGATAGTGAGAACTGTCTCTTTCTTACCAAATCTATGGTTATAAAGAAAGTGTAAAAAAACATTCCTCACAAGGGTAATAGTCTAATAAGAAATAAGAAAGATATGTCAAAAAACTAGGTGGAATAGTCAACACCATTTGAGAACATCCATGTTTTCAACAATAATTGACATCCTAGGACTATTACAAAAACAAAGAGGTTAGTTACTTAGCCCATAAAGTTACCATCCAAAATAATTATTCACCTATAATAACACTACCAAACATAGGCACAAGATGTTGTCTAATGACTAATGGACTATAATCTTGCTTATGCTATCCTAATAGCATCATGGGGGATATCACACCTTTAGAATATTTTTATGGTACCCATAGAGCCATTATTGACACTAGGAATTGTCAAGAGGGAGTTAAAGACATCAAAGAAGACTATAATTAAGTGAAGTTTTTCATTAAAAGATATAAAATATAATTATGCATCAGTTTTATAAGTTTTATGCCT
>VDFB02054899.1:296198-357250 GCA_007258455.2 Sequoia sempervirens
CTCTCTACCACCCTCTCCCACTCTCCCACTCTCTCACACTCTCTCCCACTCTCTCTCAAACTCTCCCACCCTCTCTCCCACACTCTCTCCCACACTCTCTCCCACTCCCACCCTCTCTCCCACAAGCATAAATACATACATATAGGAATACATACATGACACACCAACATGCATATACATACAAACATTCAATAAAGTGGCATTTAACTAAAGGAAGACATAACGCGAGCACGTTATGTGTTGCTAGACATGTTCCCTGGAGAAGCAAAAAAATTTCAAAACTTACACAGAATGTAAGCACATTATAATGCACTCATGTTTTATTTTTCTTTGGGAATCCTCGAGCCTTAGCTTTGGTATTTTCCTTGGAATACCAACCCAAAGGCTTGGAGGGCATTCAAAATGACCAGAGACGTGTTTTTTGCAAATTCTACAATTTTCCACATAATCGGGTTCGTGCTCACCGTCAGGATTGCATCGGGTTCAATATCTACAAAATCAAACAAATGGGTAATGTTAAGTTCTCTCTTAGCTTTCCAACAATGTAATTTTTTTCACTTTATGACAATGTTAGGCCTTTCATGCATAATTTCTTTTGTTTGTATGTCTATTTTTTGACAAAAAGAAATGTTTGGTGTTTTTTTTCGTTATAAATTAACCGTTCATCAAAATTTCAAATAAATTACATTTTTTGAAACTAGACTCCATTTACAAATTTTAAAAAAAATTAAAAAATCTATTAGTTTCCAAAATTTGTAGGGGGCATGACCAAAATTCTGCTTTTTAGGACGTGCCCACTTAGAAAATTAGTAAAAAATCAAATATTCATTAAAAAATTATCAGAAAAATTGTGCATCAACTAGATATTGTTAGCTAACTTCTAACCATAGTGATTTTAAAAATACTACAAAAAATTTCACCATGCTAGGGTCGTAAAAGAGTTGATATGTTATGTTTTTCTGACAAAAACAACAACAATTTCTGTACATCCCTCTTTTGAACCCCTTAATCTCAACTATTTTCAAAATAAATTAGTAAATTAGAAAGTAGACTTAGAGTACTTCGATCCTTTTTTTTGTTCCATCTCAAAATTTTGTGTGTAGCTATCCTCAATTTCATGTCCAAGGTCAGTATTTCCTGATTTTAGAAAAAAAAAAGTGGCCACTTAAGCCCCCTTTTTGGGAACCATCTTGGTGCACTTACCCATAAGGTGATTTTAAATAAAAACCCGAAAGAAAATTTGAAATATTTTGAATTTTGAGCCAAGAGGGACTCATTCGCCACCCATGGAAAATGGGTCCCACCTTGGACTTGAGAGTAGACCATATTGGTAATTATCTTGCATTTAATGTTGTTTGTTGGGTTTACTTTCAAAAGCACACTTAATTAAGCCTTAGAAGGGCATAAGGGGTAAAAAAAAGCATAAGAAAGTTGTAAATAGTGAAATTAAGCGTAGAATAGCGAGAAATCTTGTTACAAGACTTTACAACACTTCAAAATAGGACTTGATAAGTGATGAAAAGGTGATTTTTAGGTGAATTATAATAAATAGAGTCTAGAAAAGTGTAGAAATGTTTTACAACACCTTCACAAGACATCATAGTTTGAATTCTAAGGACCTAATGTGAGTGCTCAAGCCACATTGCAACATTAAATCAAAGCAAAATAGACCAAGCATCACGAAGAAAGGCCTAAAAGACCATGAAAATGAAAAAGGGCCATTTTCCTACCATACAGATTTATCATAGCCTTAACAACCATGACTATCCTAAATGTTTATGGCTTTAATAATTTCCTAAGAGTATCCTTTTTTCTAATTCTTATTCTCTATAATGACATTATGATAATACATAAGAAATTAAGTGACAAAATCTAGCCTATTTATGATAATATCCTAGCTTGATTCTAATCTTATGGAAAAATTGACACTCCTACTTGTTGCTGTGCAGAAAACTCAGACAAAATATGAAATCCTATCTCTCTTGAAAGGTAAATCTCTATCAGCAAGCCTCAAGAGATAACCCCAAGGTCTCTAATGTCAGGTCTTGATGATGCATAAACAACTCAGTGATAAATGTGAAAATGTTGGTAATCACAAAGGAACCTTACTACAAGCAAATATTGAATCTTGAACTTATCAGATCTAGCAATGTAATGATTCTTCAATCCTAAATCTAACTCAAATGATAAAGAAATAACAAAAGATTAGGGTTTCAGAGAGATTCCTCAATTCACCTACTCCTAAGATTAACAATGCAAATGATGAAATACTTGAAATGGACCAATCCCTAATAAAATAATTCCTGCTTAACCCAGATGAACCTGCAATCACACAGAAAAAGTGCAATATTCTAAGGTATTAAAGATTTTCAGATCATGAACATTCATCCAAGACAACCCAATTGCAATTGAAATGAATAAATCTCCACAATTGAACTAAGAAAAATGAATATAAAGGTCCAGACTAACTTTTCAAAGCAACTAACAATCAGCTAGATGCAAAAAGTATGGACCAGGTATTGCTGCAAACACTTCAAGCATCAGATCATAAACACCATTGAATCAAATCTAACTTACATCTAATAACCTTGAGCAATTTAAAAGATAGAACATAAAAACCATGCAAGATAAGTCAACACAAAAGAGATCACCAGAAAATCACAATGTCTTCAATTGTATTGAATCACTGAATTTCAGCAACAATTCTAATGTTCTTTTACAATACTTAATCAGAATGACCTAATTTCTACTTCTGCTCTACTGCTTAATTCACTCTAAGAACTATATGTCTTTCTATTCTATATTCTCTATTCTATATGTTACAAATGAGGCAAAATTCCCAATTTATAGGAACCTCCAAAGTATGTTGGCCTAGCTGGCATTTACAATCATAAAATAGCCACAAACAAGCTGGCCCAAGGCGAATTCAAAATAAAATGAATTAGCATTAAATGCTTGAACTCAATCCAGGTCGGCCTGGGATCTTCAATGCAATTCATACCAAGGCACAAAAAATAATAGGGAAGCAAAAAATTCGATGTAGCCTTGCATTAACTGCCTCCCTCCTTTTCCTGAGCGCACCTCTTCAAGTCAGCCAAGGGGAAGTAACCAGTACATGAATTTTTTTTATAGATTAAACTTCATCTCCTGAGCATTCAACGAACTCTTCCCAATCAATTCTAAGGGACTGATATTAATCCATAATGGAAATATAAGAAACTGCGTCATCTGTAAAGAAAGTAGAGGTATGAAAAACACTTTCCTAACATCAAAACCACAGGGGAGAATGTAGACAGTACTTTTAATTTTCAAATTATAATCCAATTAAGACACACATGAAAGATTTACAGAAACAGAGAAGATACTCAAAGACAATGAACAATAGATTTATGTGGGAAACCCTTTTGGGAAAAAACCCACCACACCAAGCTGAATCTATTTGTATTATACTAACAAAAATTACATACAATCAGAGATACAACTCTCTAGTATTAGTTCACAGTAGTTTCATTCACTATTCATCTAGTTACAGAAAAGCTCTCAACAATTCGATTCAATCTCACTGTGTTGATTCTAAATCAGAATCGATCCTTTAAATCTTATCACTTCTGATTTTTACCTTCTGTTCATCGTTATCCGCCATTGCCTCATCATAGAAAGTTTCCACTTGAGTGTTGATTTTTCCCTGCATGTTGTTCAGCTCCAGTGTCGCAACTGTTGCAGAAATCTAACTACCATCCATTTGAAAATCTCTTCCTCTGATTGGTCCACGGAGCTCCACATAGGATGGTCAACCTAGTCAAGGGTGTTCAACTTTGTTGGCATATCGGTGAGACACTAACAGTGTCTCCCCAATGCCACAAAGTCTTCATATCGATATCGTCATAGGCTCCAACAATCAGCAAGATGTTACAATGAATGCCATGAGTCATACTAAAACCATTGACATCCAATGTGTTTCTATCAGCAAGAGATTCCTCCATCGACAAGACGTTTTACCGATGCTCACAAGTCATATTGCTTTCACCTTTTGCAATTGGCAAGACTTTACCATTTGCCAAGAGTTCTCATCGAGTCTCCTTAAGCTTCACCAAAGCACCTAACAGTCGGAAAGACATTCGTCTTTTACCGAGACTTCACTCCGAGCATAGCCAAGTCTTACCGAGTCGGAAAGACTTATGTCTTTCACTGAGATCACACACTGAGCACCACCAAGACTTGCTGAGTTAGAAAGACTTATGTATTTTGTCGAGACCACATACCGAGCGTCCATGTCTTGCCGAGTCAGCAAGATATTTGACTTCACCAAGACCTTATACTGGCCGAACATGTCATACCGAAGCACCCAAGAGTCGGCGAGACTTATCGCCTTTGCCAAGACCTTATACTGAGGTATTTTGACACCGCGAAGGCACCAAGTGAATACTCCCATCGGCGAGACCTTTCTTCATCACTAAGACATCTCACTGAAACTTCCACCGTCGGAGAGACTTTCCATTCTCATTGAGACTTCTCCCCGAGCCCTTGTGTTACCCCGATAGCCAAAAAGCTATCGGCGAGACTTCCACTAGTCGTTGGGACTTCTCCCCAAGACCCTTTGTGTTAGCCCGATAAGAACATACTGTCGCCAAGAGGTTTTCTTCGACAAAAGGTCACTCCAAACACAAAAAAGGTCACAATGATAGACTTGTCGACAAGACATCAACTCTGTCTTGGCGACAAGAACATTTCAAGAGAATTCATAACAGCTAGTCGGCCAAACATGAATAATGTCACAACGACTTTGCCCTGCAGGAGTTACATGTCAGTAAGACTTGAGGCACATATTCCAACAAGCTACCACTTGATGAAGATCTTACTAACACCTCCAGAGAATAATAAAACTACTAAAATTCATTGGCCAAGAGGCCCAGTGATACTGTACATCTATATGTTTCATCTTAGCATGGAAAGTAGGATTCTTTGCCAAACATATAGCACTCTGGCTGTCACAATAGATAGTAATCTTTCCTGCATCAAAACCAATGTTACAACACAAACGTTTTAACTAGATTGCTTCTTTACAAGCATGTGTAGCTACCATGTATTCTGCCTCTGTAGTGGAAAAAGCAACTATAGCCTATCGCTTGCTCATCTAGCTCACTGCACCACCATTCATCATGAAAACATATCCACTAGTGGATCTTCTGCTGTCAATGTCCCCTTCCCAATTAGAATCCACATAACCTTGAATGTTGAGAGTTCTCTATGATTTAACTAAGTTCCCATGGTAACACAGAGCATAGTTTGAAGTGCCCTTCAGATATCTAAACACTCTCTTCACAGCATCCCAATGTGTCCTTCTAGGATTTTCCATAAACTGACTAAGAACTCCCACTGCTTGGGAAATGTCTGGCCTTGTACAGACCATTGCATACATAAGGCTGCCAACCCTACTAGCATATGGCACACTAGTCATGTCATCCATCTCAGTAGGATATTTTGGATAGTCTTCAACAGATAGCTTCGCTCCCTGCATAACTGGAACAACTAGCTGCTTGCAATCAGTCATACAAAATTTCTCTAGAACATTCATGATATACTTACTCTGACTGAGCCAAAGTTTTCTATTCTTCCTATCCCTAGTTATTTCCATTCCCATAATATACCTTGCTGCACCAAGATCTCTCATTTCAAACTTTGCAGACAACTGAGACTTAAGATCAGAAATCATTAGCTTACTATTTCCTATGAACAACATATCATCAACATAGAGAGCAATAATAAGAAGTTGATCACTTTCAGCTTTGTAATACACACAGTGATCATATTTTGATCTTACAAATCCTAATGACAAAAAAAAGTGTCAAACTTTTTGGTACCACATTCTAGGAGACTATTTTAACCCATACAGAGATTTCTTCAACTTGCAAAAAAGTCTTTCTTTACCTTTTTCCAAAAAATGCTCCGGCTGGGACATATAAATTTCTTCTTCAAGATCACCATGAAGAAACGTTGTCTTCACATCCATCTGTTCAATTTCTAAGTCATATGCTGATGCAAGTGACAAAAGAAATCTAATAGATATCAACTTAGCTATAGGAGAAAAGATTTCTCCATAATCAATTCCCTCTACCTAGGAATAACCTTTTGCAACCAGCCTCGCTTTATATTTTTCTACACTGCCATCCAGACCAATTTTATTTTTAAACACCCATTTACAGCCCATAGCTTTTCTGCCTTTAGGAAATGGTACCAAACTCCAAGTATCATTCTTTTCTAATGATGCCATTTCTTCATTCATGGCTTCCAACCAAGAGTTTGAATCAGAAACTTTAAATGCCTCTTTCACAGTCCTAGGTTCATTAGTGCTAGAAATTAAAGCATAGGCACAAGTAGACTCAATCAAAGAAAATCCATACCTATCAGGTTGCTTTCTTTCATGAGTTGACCTCCTCGCAGGCTAAGGCTGAGGTGGTTCTTCATCTTCTTCAAAACTTTCAGAACTACTTGAGCTCTCCTCAGTATCGGGTACATTTTGATTTTTCAATTCCTCTTTATCTGGTGTCAGAGGAATTTTTGCTACATCCTTTTCATTTTCTGATTTCTTCTTTGAATGCAAATCCAATGTAGAAGGCTTCAGCTCATGAAAGATAACACTTCTATTGTACAAAACCTTCTCAGTCTCAAGGTTCCAAAGCTTGTATCCTTTTATGCCAACACTAAAGCCAATAAAAAATACACTTTGCAGCTTTGTTTTCCAACTTGGATTTTTTTTCAAATGGCACATATGCATATGCCTCATAGCCAAAGACACGAATATGTCTCAGAGAGGGCTTCTTTCCAGACCATGCTTCCAAAGGCGTCTTCTCAACAACAGCTAAGTTAGGAGAACGATTTACCAAGTAACATGCTGTAGAGACTGCTTCAACCTAGAAATTCTCCTCCAAGCCAGCACTGCTCAGCATACTTCATGCTCTTTCCATTACTGTCTTGTTGAACCTTTCAGCAACTCCATTTTGTTGTGGAGTGTAAGGTGTAGTCTTATATTTTTTAATCCCATGATCCTTACGGTACCCTTCGAATTCATTTGAACAAAAATCATCACCATTGTTAGTTCTTAAACATTTTATCTTCCTACCAGTCTGATTTTCAATCAGGTTTATAAATTCCTTAAACTGACTGAACACCTCTGATTTACTTTTTCAGAAAATATACCAATGTTCTTCTTGAATAATCATCAATAAATGATACATAGTATCTTGATTTAGATAGAGAAGGAACATTCACTTGACCAAAAACATCAGAGTGAATATAATCAAGCAAACCAGAAGATTTATGAGAACTGGAATAAAATGAAACATGGTGTTGTTTACCATATATGCAATGTTCACAAAATTCAAACTCAAGGTTACAATCTTCAAGCCCTTCTACCAGGTTTTTATTTTTCAAGGTTTTTAAACCTTTATCACCAATGTGGCATAGCCTATGATTCCAAAGCATAGTATTCTCTACTGGAAGTTTAACCTCCATGGAGTTTACACCATCAACAATGTTTTCCTTCTTTTCTCCATGAGCAGCCTTAAGTGACTTTGTAGAGACACTGTTGCATTGGACAACCAGTGCATCCAGCTTGTATAGGGTACCAATTCGAGCACCCCTAGCCAGTACCATAGAGCCTCTAGTAATCTTGCAGCCATTTCTAGAGAATGTGACCTGCACTCCGATATCATTCAGCTTACTTATAGAAAGTAGATTTCGAGCCAGACCTGGTATGTGCATCACATCATTGATTCCTTTCACTCTTCCATCAGGGAATTGAATTATGACTCTTCCATGACCAACAATTTCCAAGGATGAATCACTTGCTAAGTATAACTTTCCACCATCATAGTTTTCATACTTTATGAACCATTCTCTATGAGATGTCATGTGGAAAGATGCTCCAGAATCAATCATCCAGACATCATATGATGCCCGTGTAGCCAAAGCTACAATGAAGGCCTCTGCATCACTATGAGAAGAATCATTGCCAGAAGAGTTCTTCTTACTTTTCTCCTCCTTGCAATCCTTTCAAACATGACCAGGTTGCCCATAATTCCAGCACTTCACCTTGGACTTCTTGCCAGGAGACTTTGATCTCCCTCCTGATTTCAATCTGGATTTCTTGTCCTTCTTCATTCCTTTCTCCTTCAATCTACCTCTGACAGCCAGAGCCTCCTTTGCCATCTCAGAATATTTTCTTCTCATCTCTTTCGATAACAAAGAAGCAACAAAATCTTCCATCTTGAAAGTGGATGTCGTACTCCCAATAGCCATTACCAGATGATCCCAAGAATCTAGAAAAGAACATAGTAGCAGCATGCAGCGATCTTCATCTTCAATCTTCACACCAATAGATGTTAACTGAGCAATTAACATGTTGAAAGCATTTAAGTGATCAGCAACAGATCCTCCCTCCTACATTCTCAAAGAGTACAACTTCTTCCTCAAGAACAATTTGTTCACCAAGGACTTGCCTTGATAAATTGATTATAGTCATTTCCACAAGGAAGATGCAGTATTTTCTTCATGAACATTCAGAAGAACAGAGTCTGCCAAACAGAGCCTTATCAGCCCTTTTGATTTTCTATCTGCCAGGTCCCAATCCTCTTGCTTCATGCCTTGAGGCATTGTTCCAGACACAGCAATCTAAAGATCTCGGTCTACTAACAGATCTTCCATTTTGAGTTTCCACAATTCAAAGTTGCTATCATTGAATTTCTCTATTTCCATCTTCTCGGATGTGCTCGCCATCTTAATCTATAATTAAATTATCAGACCTCTAATAGACTCCCACTGAAAAAGAATTGACACAAAAAACCCAACCCACTCACAAGGATAACACAACTGGCCAGGCTCTGATACCACTTGTAAGGAAAGTAGAGGTACGGAAAACACTTTCCTAACGTCAAAACCATAAGGGAGAATGTAGATAGTACTTTTAATTTTCAAATTATAATCCAATTAAGACACACATGAAAGATTTATAGAAACAAAGAAGATACTCAAAGACAATGAACAATAGATTTACGTGGGAAACCCTTTCGAGAAAAAACCCACCACACCAAGTTGAATCTCTTTGTATTATAGTAACAACAATTACATACAATCAGAGATAAAACTCTCTAGTATTAGTTCAAAGTAGTTTCATTCACTATTCATCCAGTTACAGAAAAGCTCTCAATAATTCGATTCAATCTCACTATGTTGATTCCAAATCAGAATTGATCCTTTAAATCTTATCACTTTTGATTTTTACCTTCTGTTCATCCTTATCCGCCATTGCCTCATCATAGAAAGTTTCCACTTGAGCATTGATTTTTCCCTGCATGCTATTTAGCTCCAGTGTCACAACTGTTGCAGAAATCTAACTGACATCCATTTGAAAATTGCTTCCTCTGATTGGTCCACGAAGCTCCACATAGGATGGTCAACCTGGTCAAGGGCGTTCAACTTTTTTGGCATATCTGTGAGATGCTAACAGTGTCTCCCTGATGCCACAAAGTCTTCATATCGATATAGTCATAGGCTCCAACAGTCGGGAAGATGTTACAACAAACACCATGAGTCATACTGAAACAATCGACATCCAATGTGTTTCTATCGGCAAGAGATTCCTCCATCGGTAAGACGTTTTACCGATGCTCACAAGTCATATTGCTTTCACCTTTTGCAATCGGCAAGACTTTACCATTCACCAAGAGTTCTCATCGAGTCTCCTTAAGCTTCACCAAAGCACCTGATAGTCGGCAAGACATTCGTCTTTCACTGAGACTTCACTCTGAGCACAACCAAGTCTTACCGAGTCGACAAGACTTATGTATTTCGTTGAGATCACACACCGAGCACCACCAAGTCTTGCTAAGTCAGCAAGACTTATGTATTTCGTCGAGACTACATACCGAGTTCCCATGTCTTGCAGAGTTGGCAAGACATTTGGCTTCACCAAGACCTTATACCGGCCGAACATGTCATACCGAAGCACCCAAGAGTCGGTGAGACTTATCACCTTTGCCAAGACCTTATACTGAGGTCTTTTGACACCGTGAAGGCACCAAGTGAATACTCCCATCGGCGAGACCGTTCTTCATTGCTGAGACATCTCACCAAAACTTCCACCATCGGTGAGACTTTCCATTCTCACTGACACTTCTCCCCGAGCCCTTGTGTTACCCCGATAGCCAAAAAGTTATCGGCGAGACTTCCACCAATCGTTGGGACTTCTCCCGGAGACCCTTTGTGTTAGCCCAATAAGAACATACTGTCGCCCAGAGGTTTGCTTCGACAAAAGGTCAGTTCGAACACAAAAAAGGTCACAACGATAGACTTGTTGGCAAGACATCAACTCTGTCTTGGCGACATGAACATTTCAAGAGAATTCATAACAACTCGTCGGCCAGACATGAATAATGTCATAGTGACTTTTCCCTGTAGGAGTTACATGTCAATAAGACTTGAGGCATATATTCCAACAAGCTCCCATTTGATGAAGATCTTACTGACACCTCCAGAGCATAATAAAACTACTAAAATTCATGGGCCAAGAGGCCCACTGAACTAGCACACCAACTGTATTTGTCTATGCTCACAGGCTTTGTCAATGTATCTGCAACATTCTCCAGAGTATCAACTTTCTCCAAAGAGACCTTCCCATCCTCCACCATATCTCATACAAAGTGATACTATACATCTATATGTTTCATCCTGGCATGGAAAGTAGGATTCTTTGCCAAACATATAGCACTCTGGCTGTCACAATAGATAGTAATTTTTCCTGCATCAAAACCAATGTTAGAACACAAACATTTTAAGCAGATTGCTTCTTTACAGGCATGTGTAGCTTCCATGTATTCTACCTCTGTAGTGGACAAAGCGACTACAGCCTATCGCTTGCTCATCCAGCTCACTGCACCACCATTCATCATGAAAACATATCCATTGGTGGATCTTCTGTTGTCAATGTCCCCTGCCCAATCAAAATCCACATAACCTTGAATGTTGAGAGTTGTCTGTGATTCAACCAAGTTCCCATGGTAACACAGAGTATAGTCTGAAGTTCCCTTCGGATATCTAAACACTCTCTTCACAGCATCCCAATGTGTCCTTCCAGGATTTTCCATAAACCACCTAAGAACTCCCACTACTTGGGAAATGTCTGGCCTTGTACAGACCATTGCATACATAAGGCTACCAACCACACTAGAAAATGCCATACTGGTCATGTCATCCATCTCAGTACGAGATTTTGGATAGTCTTCAATAGATAGCTTCGTTCCCTGCATAACTAGAACAACTAGCTGCTTGCAATCAGTCATACAAAATCTCTCTAGAATAGAAATGATATACTTACTCTGACTAAGCCAAAGTTTTCTATTCTTCCTGTCCCTGGTTATTTCCATTCCCAGAATATACCTTGCTGCACCAAGATCTTTCATTTTGAACTTTGTAGACAACTGAGACTTAAGATCAGAAATCATTAGCTTACTATTTCCTATGAACAACATATCATCAACATAGAGAGCAATAATTAGAAGTTGATCACTTTCAGCTTTGTAATACACACAGTGATCATATTTTGATCTTACAAATCCTAATGACAAAACAAAAGTGTCAAAATTTTGGTACCACATTCTAGGAGACTGTTTTAACCCATACAGAGATTTCTTCAACTTGCAAAAGAGTCTTTCTTTACCTTTTTCCACAAAATGCTCTGGCTGGGACATATAAATTTCTTCTTCAAGATCACCATGAAGAAACATTGTCTTCACATCCATTTGTTCAATTTCTAAGTCATATGCTGATGCAAGTGACAAAAGAAATCTTTAGAATAGATGTCAGCTTAGCTATATGAGAAAAGATTTCTCCATAATCAATTCCCTCTACCTAGGAATAACCTTTTTCAACCAGCCTCGCTTTATATTTTTCTATACTACCATCTAGACCAATTTTCTTTTTAAACACCCATTTACAGCCCACAACTTTTCTTCCTTTAGGAAATGGTACCAAACTCCAGGTAGCATTCTTTTCTAATGATGCCATTTCTTCATTCATGGCTTCGAACCAAGAGTTTTAATCAGACATTTTAAATGCCTCTTTCACAGTCGTAGGTTCATTAGTGCTAGAAATTAAAGCATAGGCAAAAGTAGACTCAATCAAAGAAAACCCATACCTATCAGGTTGCTTTCTTTCACGAGTTGACCTCCTCGCAGGCTAAGGTAGAGGTGGTTCTTCATCTTCTTTAGAACTCTCAGAACTACTTGAGCTCTCCTCAGTATCAGGTACATTATGATTTTTCAATTCCTTTTTATCTAGTGTCGGAGGAATTTTTGCTACATCCTTTTCATTTTTTGATTTCTTCTCTGACTGCAAATCCAATGTAGAAGGCTTCAGCTCACGAAAGAAAACACTTCTATTGTACAAAACCTTCTCATTCTCAGGGTTCCAAAGCTTGTATCCTTTTATGCAAGCACTATAGCCAATAAAAAATACACTTTGCAGCTTTGATTTCCAACTTGGATCTTTTTTCAAATGGCACATATGCATATGCCTCACAGCCAAAGACACGAATATGTCTCAGAGAGGGCTTCTTTCCAGACCATGCTTCCAAAGGCGTCTTCTCAACAACAGCTAAGTTAGGAGAATGATTTACCAAGTAACATGCTGTAGAGACTACTTCAGCCCAAAACTTCTCCTCCAACCCAACACTGCTCAGCATACTTCATGCTCTTTCCATTACTGTCCTATTGAACCTTTCAGCAACTCCATTTTGTTATGGAGTGTAAGGTGTAGTCTTATGTCTTTTAATCCCATGATCCTTACAATACCTTTTCAATTCATCTGAACAAAAATCACTGCCATTGTCAGTTCTTAAACATTTTATCTTCCTACTAGTCTGATTTTCAACAAGGTTTTTAAATTCCTTAAACTGACTGAACACTTCTGATTTAGTTCTTAGAAAATATATAAATGTTCTTCTTGAATAATCATCAATAAATGATACATAGTATCTTGATTTAGATAGAGAAGGAACATTCACTAGACCAAAAATATCAGAATGAATATAATCAAGCAAACCAGAAGATTTATGAGAACTGGAATAAAATGAAACATGGTATTGTTTACCATATATGCAATGTTCACAAAATTCAAATTCAAGGTTACAATCTTCAAGCCCTTCTACCAGGTTTTTATTTTTTAAGGTTTTTAAACCTTTCTCACCAATGTGGCCTAGCCTATGATGCCAAAGCATAGTCTTCTCTACTTGAAGTTTAACCTCCATGGAGTTTACACCATTAATAACGTTTTCCTTCTTTTCTCCATGAGCAACCTCAAGTGACTTTGTAGAGACACTGTTGCATTGGACAACCAGTGCATCAAGCTTGTACAGGGTACCAATTTGAGCTCCCCTAGCCAACACTATAGTGCCTCTAGTCATCTTGCAGCCATTTCCAGAGAACGTGACTAGCACTTTGATATCATTCAGCTTACTTATAGAAAGTAGAATTTGAGCCAGACCTGGTATGTGCATCACATCATTGATTCCCTTCACTCTTCCATCAGGGAATTGAATTCTGATTCTTCCACGACAAACAATTTTTAAGGATGAATCACTTGCTAAGTATACCTTTCCACCATCATAGTTTTCATACTTCATGAACCATTCTCTATGAGATGTCATGTGGAAAGATGCTTCAGAATCAATCATCCAGACATCATCTAATGCCCGTGTAGCCAAATCTACAATGAAGGCGTCTACATAACTATGAGAAGAATCATTGCCAGAAGAGTTCATCTTCTTTTTCTCCTCGCAATCCTTTTGGACATGACCAGGTTGCCCACAATTCCAGCACTTCACCTTGGACTTCTTGCCAGGAGACTTTGATCTCCCTCCTGATTTTGATCTGGATTTCTTGTCCTTCTTCTTACCTTTCTCCTTCAATCTACCTCTGACAGCCAGAGCCTCCTTTTCCATATTAGAATATTTTCTTCTCATCTCTTCTAATAACAAAGAAGCAACAACATCTTCCATCTTGAAAGTGGATGTCGTACTCCCACTAGCCATTACCAGATGATCCCAAGAATCTAGCAAAGAACATAGCAGCAACATGCAGCGATCTTCATCTTCAATCTTCAAACCAACATATGTTAACTGAGCAATATACATGTTGAAAGCATTCAAGTGATCAGCAATAGATCCTCCCTCCTACATTCTCAAAGAGTATAGCTTATTCCTCAAAAACAATTTGTTCACCAAGGACTTGCCTAGATAAATTGATACCAGTCTTTTCCACAAGGAAGATGTAGTCTTTTCTTTATGAACGTTTAGAAGAATAGAGTCTGCCAAACAGAGCCTTATCAGCCCTTTTGATTTTCTATTTGCTAGGTCCCAATCCTCTTGCTTCATGCCTTGAGGCATTGTTTCAAACACAACAGTCCATAGATCTCGGTCTACTAACAGATCTTCCATTTTGAGTTTACACAACTCAAAGTTGCTACCATTGAATTTCTCTATTTCCATCTTCCCAGATGTGCTCGCCATCTTAATCTGTAATTAAATTATCAGACCTCTAATAGATTCCCACTAAAAAAGAATTGACACAAAAAACCCAACCCACTCACAAGGATAACACAACTAGCCAGGCTCTGATACCACTTGTAAGGAAAGCAGAGGTATGGAAAACACTTTCCTAATGTCAAAACCACAGGGGAGAATGTAGAAAGTACTTTTAGTTTTCAAATTATAATCCAATTAAGACACACATGAAAGATTTATAGAAATAGAGAAGATACTCAAAGACAATGAACAACAGATTTACATGGTAAACCCTTTCAGGAAAAAACCCACCACACCAAGTTGAATCTCTTTGTATTATAGTAACAACAATTACATACAATCAGATATACAACTCTCTAGTATTAGTTCACAGTAGTTTCATTCACTATTCATCTAGTTACAGAAAAACTCTCAACAATTTGATTCAATCTCATTGTGTTGATTCCAAATCAGAATCGATCCTTTAAATCTTATCACTTCTAATTTTTACCTTCTGTTCATCCTTATCCGCCATTGCCTCATCATAGAAAGTTTCCACTTGAGCGTTGATTTTTCCCTGCATGTTGTTCAGCTCCAGCGTCACAACTGTTGCAGAAATCTAACTGCCATCCATTTAAAAATCGCTTCCTATGATTGGTCCACAGAGCTCTACATAGGATGGTCAACCTGGTCAAGGGCGTTCAACTTTGTTGGCATATCAGTGAGACACTAACAGTGTCTCCCCGATGCCACAGAGTCTTCATATCGATATCATCATAGGCTCCAACAGTTGGCAAGACGTTACAATGAATGCCATGAGTCATACTGAAACCGTCGACATCCAATGCATTTCTATCGGCAAGAGATTCCTCCATTGGCAAGACATTTTACCGATGCTCACAAGTCATATCGCTTTCACCTTTTGCAATCGGCAATACTTTACCATTTTCCAAGAGTTCTCATTGAGTCTCCTTAACCTTCACCGAAGCACCTGACAGTCGGCAAGACATTTGTCTTTTGCTAAGACTTCACTCTAAGCACAGCTAAGTCTTACCGAATCGGCAAGACTTATCGCCTTCACCAAGACCTTATACCTAGGTCTTTTGACACCACAAAGGCACCAAGTGAATACTCCCATCAATGAGACCTTTTTTCATCGCTGAGACATCTCACCGAAACTTCCACCATTGGCGAGACTTTCCATTCTCGTTGAGACTTCTCCCTGAGCCCTTGTGTTACCCCAATAGCAAAAAAGCTATCAACGAGACTTCCACCAGTCGTTGGGACTTCTCCCTGAGACCATTTGTGTTAGACTGATAAGAACATACTGTTGCCCAAAGGTTTCCTTTGAGAAAAGGTCACTCTGAACACAAAAAGGTCACAGCGATAGACTTGTCAGTAAGACATCAACTCTGTCTTGGCGACATGAACATTTCAAGAGAATTCATAATAGCTAGTCAGCCAGACATGAATAATGTCACAGCTACTTTGCCCTATAGTAGTTACATGTCAGTAAGACTTGAGGCACATATTCCAACATCATCAAACTGGCGTTCAGCAATAGGGTTGTCATCGACTAGAAAGTATATATTTCGCCACCATTCCTTCAACTGCTCTAACTCTATTTTCTTCTTCCAACCATCATCTCAAGAAGGAGATGCACCTACCATAAATATCAATCAGGAATCCTCAACCTGCACGCTTTGCTTATATATCTTCATCTGAACCTTTTCCTTCCAGCCGCCACCATGCTAGACTCAGCCTGCACTCAGCAAAAAACTAGCATCAATATCCATTATAACATTCAAAGATCAAGATTAGCCAATTATTGGTAAGGTATTCGTCATCCAAAAATATTTGAGCAAAGATTGAATTCAATCCTGAAATGATGCTAAAGCACAATTTCTACGCAGTTCAGGATTTTCACCCCTCTGCGGAATCCAGGCCAAAAGGGATTTTTAGGAAAATCTGGACTAGCCGGATTCTGGCGAAAATAATCCATAGTGAACAAATTCTGGAAAATGAAGGGGCAATGGGAATTTTAGGCAAATCTTGAGGGAGTAGAAATCAATGACGCAGGCAAAACTCTAGATTTTTGGGAAAATGCAGAGGACAAGGAAAAACAGGGGAATCCGCCAGCACAGGAAAATCCTGAAACTGAGGGAAAACCCAGATTTCGACATTCTCCAACGATCTCACTCAAATTGATCGAAGATCACAAATTTGAGGACCTAGGCTCAAATGCATTAACATTCATAAAAGGATAGAACAAAACCAAATTCAGCATTTCAACAAGGAGATATAATTTCAGGAAAATTCAATCCAGGTGGAATTCCACGAAGGACTGAAATCTCTAGAAAACAGGGCAAAACATCAGTCACCGAGCTTTGAGTGAAATTCAGGAAAATCTGGATGGGGTGGAAAATCCCGAAAGCAGCCAAAAACCCAAACTTCCATCAGAACTTAAGATTCTCAATGTGAAATTTAGGGGAATCACTTTGGCAAGCAAGATAAACATTTTAAGCTTATGCCAAGGTAAGGTAAATCCTCAAAATCCAAGGGCTAAATCATCAAAAACCAGAGCAAAAGAGGGTCCCTAATTTTAGTGGGGCGTGTGTGCAAAAACTACATAACAAATGGTGACTCTCTTGGGAAATGCTTCAGATCATTTGATGACGAACAGGAATCAAGAACACAAAATCTCTAGTTTCGACCTCCATATCAGGAAAACAAATCAAAATGCAAGATCAAAGAAAATCAGAACCAAAGGCAAACTGAACCTTTCATAAACTGAAAATCCGAGTGTGTGCACATGAGTTCATTTCCTTCCTTAAGCCACTGTAGAAACCAAGCTTAGTCAGAGCAGGCTACGTAAAGATTCTAACTTCAAAAGCAACCTGGATAGAGCCTCGCTTCCAGTCAGGTGTCCATAGCCCCGATGAGGTTATCGCTGTGACTCTCCCGAACATAGCTCTATTGCCAGCCAGGCGTCCATAGCCCCGATAGAGATATTCAAATACCTCTGATAAGTTGAATTCATTCTTTTGATTTTCAATATTTCACTTTTATTTTCTTTTCACTTTTTCATTTCAACCTGTGAACAATGAAGTTCACACTCAGGGCTGAGAACCACAGTGGCGCTAAAGCAGAAATAAGATTTTTCACCTACCATGACCTCACAAGGACCCTACTGCAACCTCAAGATTTTTTTAAGATGTATAAGAGATATAAGATTTCAGAATACTTCAAATTCAAATCAAACCAATGACCCATCCTTCTTAAATCAAACATTTAGACTGCATGACGATAACAAAGATCTCAACCATCCATTCAAGATACATGATTAAAGTACATCAATGAAATACTTAGAACAGTCCCAGATAAGGAAATGGTTGTTGTGCAAGTAGGACACCTCCCCAACTAGAAAGTAGAAAAACCAAAGCCAAAGAAGCAAAGCAGCAACCAAACCGAAACCTAAAGTAAACCTAAACTAACCAAAGCAAACTAATTCTAAAGAAATCTATCCTAACTATGTACAAAGAGACTCATAACCACTCATCATCAAATAGGGTGAACTGAGACCCACCCCTATACGATTCATTAATGCATGGATAAACAACAAGGTAATGGTAACAGTCTTCAAAAATGCAAATTTATCTTTATACTCAGCACAGTAATCCTCAAAAATATAGCATTCAAACTCAACCTCATAATCAAGAATAATCAATAACTGAGGTGACTCATTAGGACCATGATTAATCCATATGCAAGTTTCCTTCCCCAAATTCCCATAATCAAATTGATAAGATTCAGAATTCATAGCAAGGAGAGAAATAACCTAATTTTGTATTGTTGTGAACTGAATGTTCATCATCTTGCGCCTGTGAAGAGATGATATCTATGTCATCAGTAGGTATCAACTGATGATGCAATATCCCTCTTGCATTCGGAACATGCAAAATAGAATTAAAGTTTTCAATGAATAATTCATGGTGAAAATGAGTTTGGAAAGATTCAGAAGTATAAACATGGAACTTTTCACCTGTGTGCACTTCTTCAAGAGGGATCAATGTTGAAAATGTAAAAGCCTCATCATGTATAGTAACTTCCCCATCATGATGTTTGTCAGGAGGCCTCACAAACTAATCCTCAAGCACATCTTTGCCTAAAGTAGGATGATCAAGCTCATTAGTGATGGCTGCAACATTGTTATTCTCAACACCATTTGGATTTTCCTACACATCCATATGAATCACATCAGCTATCTTGTCATTAATACACAAAATCTATGAATTTTCTTTACTAAATTTATCAACAGAAAGAGGAAAAATACAATGTGATGAGTGAAGGGACTCCTTGAATTCTTCTCCTATTGGCATTTGTTCTAGTTCTGAATTGTGACTATTTAGAATATCAACTCCTTCATTAAGCTCTTCTTGACATCTTGCCAGACATTCATTAGCAGGTTGTTGAAGTTCCTATATTGAAAAGTTAATCTCCTCCAGAGTTGCCTCAACATTAACTGCCATGACTTTCTCAGATCTAATGCTAGTTGATTCTTCTACTAGATACTCGCCAGTAGCTTGATGAAATTATTTTATTGAAAGGGTATGTGCAGGATCATTACGGAAAAGCAGGCCCTTAAGTGGAAAAAAATTAGAAAAATCAGAGTTAGGCAACTTAACATAAAAATTTGAATAAGTTATCTACATTATTTCAAAAATATGTAAGAATATAATTTGTAGCAAATTGAATTTAGTTTCTAAACTACTAGGTTTGTTTAAAAAAAAATCTATTTGGTGAAAATTTGAAATTTCAATGCAATAGTACTTAAATTTCAGGGAAAAAATAAGAAGTAGGTGTCTATCTGACCACCCTAACCACAATAAAATGATAATATTTTTTCATAAAATTTTAGATATAAGTAGAGGACTCATGTCCATGTGATGCATATATTTTTGTAATTTTTTCCAAGTAAATAATTAATTATGAATTTTTATTACAAATTTTAAAAAATATAAAAACTCATGTCTTACCACCTTAACTTGGTCAAAACTTCATGAAATTCATTTTTTAATCCTATATATATGAAGCATAGAATGTGACATGTTTTGGATTCAAAAATGTGACATCGTTTGAAAGCTATAGATGTTTTCAATCAATCTATCAATCAGGACTTTAATCATAATTTGAATAGAAAATGAATAATAATTACTTATTAAATTCAAAGTAAAGCATAATTTATATTGGTGGAAAGTTGAGAATCTCCTTTAAAAACCCTTTTCATTTCATCAATTTTGGGTAAAAAAAAAGTCATCAGCCACATACCCATCATATTGCCACTTTTTGGCCCATCATGATCCTGCACATACCCGAAAGCTCATTATTTGTAGTTTGATGCACATGATCTGACAACCATACTTGCTCTTCCACTTCTGTTGTTAATTTTACCGATACTTCAGCACTGTCAGATTATGAATAGGAATATCATGTAACATGAAGATTTCCTCATTCTCCCATCCTTGAGGGTTAACTGTTAGTGCATAATTTCCCAAGCTTGTTTCAGATAGAAATACCTCCTTAAAAGTATTTGTATCAACATGGCCTAAAGCACCCTTTTCTTCATAAAGCATATCTCTTTCAAGAGACCCTAATACTGCACCCCTAATTGTAGGATTCTTTAACAACTCATAAGAAAAGAGACTTACTTTGACTTTCTTGAGTTCTTCTACCACACACTCTCCTATTTTCTTTGCAGTCATGGTAGAATAGTGGTCTTCAGAGCCAACCTCAAATTTGTCCCTATTACTTTCAACGCTTCCCCCTTTATTAGCGTCAGACTGTCCTCCATTTATGAAATACTAAGTAGGCACATGATGGAATGCTTGAACCTCTTCAGTTGTATACTCTTCTTCATCTAATGGGCCATTCTCATTCTCCTCATTATTTCCAAAGGATTGCACCATAGATTCTTCACTCTATACATACCCTGTTTCAACACCGTTATCTTGTTCTTCTTTGGTTCATTCTCTTCACTTCTTGGAAATGGGACATGATTTACAACCATGAATGATACGTCATAAGGATTAGATGGCACTATCTCCAGCCCACTCAAACTGTTCCTGGAATGTTGAACCTTCTGTTGGAAAATAGATGCAGCAGTCTAGAATTCTTGATAGTCTGACTCAGAATGCCGATTAGTGTTATGAAGCCTACACCATCCTAAAAGAGCTATTTTTTCCAGATAGACTCCACTAGATTTCTCCTGATTTTTTGGCTGATCTAGAGAGGTTAAGGCTCCTCCATTATTCTGAAGTGGTGGTTACCTTCCATGGTCTTGATCAAGATGTTGTCCCCTATCAAAGCCCTACCCCTGAGCTTGCATCATATCCCTGTTGATGTGATCATAATTGGACTAAATCCCCCTTTGGGCTACCTGGGATTGACTATTCTGGTGTCTTAGATAGGTGACCTTAGTGTTTAGCTTCTCAACTAGCTCTTTGAGTGCATCCAGCCTCTCCTTGTCTGCACTATTTGATGGAGGAACAATACCAACTAAATTTTGCATATAAATAGCATGTGACCCATGGTTCAAAGATTGATTAAATATCTCAGAGATCTACAAATAACTAGGTATATTAGCTGGTTGATGAAAGAATGTAGGTTGGTTCATATTTGGAGGGTAATTTGGCATGGGTGGAACTTGATAGGGATGACCCAGGTGTGAAACCAAGGGTGATTGAGGGACTAAACTCATCATAGGTATTTGGTTAGCCAAGAGTCCAAACAAGTGTTATCTCAAATCCGTACTCACTTTAACAGTGACATCATAAGCCTCAAATAGGCTACCAAGAGGGTTTGCTTTCCATTTGATGAAAGTAGATGTTAAACTATCCAAAGCTTCATAATAAACCTCCCTGATAGAGGCATCATCTATAGCATAAGGGTGTTGCAGCCTAGCATAAGCCCTATGAAATCTATTATTGAAAGCCACTATTGCTTCATTTTCCTCCCTCTTGAGCTTGGTAGATTGCAGAAGTAACTCATTAGCACTTATTGGGATCTAAAATTTCTATAAAAATGTAGTCTCCAGCTGAAGCCAAGTAGTGATAGACCCAGCAGGAAGATGATTATACCAATGAAATGCCTCATCCCCAAAGGAATATGGAAAAATTATGCATGCAACATCCTCATGATTAATTCCCCTATCTTTAAATGTAGTCTTAAAAATCCTAATATGCTCCTCTGCAGTCCTTTTGGGATCATTAATGTGAAACCTAGAGCAAAAAAGCTCAGGATTTTTTGGCATAAGGTTGTATTGGTTGAGAGATAAGGGAGATGGGTTATCAGCTAGGAAAGCCATTGGTTGAGGTGGGGGTGGTAATGGTTGATTAATGACTAACTGAGGTTGTGGAATGGGGATGTCCTCATAATCGGATGAGGATGGACTTAATGAAGATGGGGATGATGGGGATGATGGAAGTGGCTGGGTGGATGATGATTCTTCCCTTTTGCTGGTCCTTCTTGACCTAGTAGGGGCTTGCAATTCTTGAAATTCCTCTTCTCCTGGAGTAAATCTAGTTCTTCTTTTGAATCTTTTAGGAGAGATGGCAGACAGAAATCGTTCCAGCTTTCTTATTCAGGCCCTCCTTCTAGCACCAATCTATTGATGATGTTTTCTGCATAACAACTCAGATAGAATATGAAATCCTATCTCTCTTGGAAGGTAAATCTCTATCATCAAGCCTCAAGAGATAACCCCAAGGTCTCTAATGTCAGGTCTTGACGATGCATAAACAACTTAGTGATAAATGTGAAAATGTTGGTAATCACAAAGGGACCTTACTACAAGCAAATACTAAATCTTGAACTTATCAGATCTAGCAATGTAATGATACTTTAATCCTAAATCTAACTCAAATGACAAAGAAATAACAAAAGATTAGGGTTTCAGAGAGATTCCTAAATTCAACTACTCCTAAGATTAACAATGCAAATGATGAAATACTTGAAATGGACCAATCACTCATAAACTAATTCCTGGTTAACCCAGATGAACCTATAATCTCACGGAAACAATGCAATCTTCTAAGGTATTAAAGATTTTCAGATCATGAAAATTCATCCAAGACAACCCAATTGCAATTGAAATGAATAAATCTCCACAATTGAACTAAGCACAATGAATATAAAGGTCCAAGCAAACTTTTCAAAGCAACTAACAATTAGCTAGATGCAAAAAGTATGGAGCAGGGATTGTTGCAAACACTTCAAGCATCAGATCATAAAAACTATTGAATCAGATCTAACTGTATACATCTAATAACCTTGAGCAATTTAAAAGATAGAACCATAAGAACCATGCAAGATAAGTCAACATAAAAGATATCACCAAAAAATCACAATGTCTTCAATTGTATTGAATCATTGAATTTCAGCAACAATTCCAATGTTCTGTTACAACACTTGCTCAAAATGACCTAATTTCTACCTCTGCTCTACTGCTTAATTCACTCTAAGAACTATATGTCTTTCTATTCTATGTTCTCTATTCTATATGTTCCAAATGAGGCAAAATGCCCAATTTATAGGGACCTCCAAAGTATGTCGGCCTAGCTGGGATTTACAATCATAAAATAGCCACAAACAAGTCGGCCTAAGGAGAATTCAAAATAAAATGAATTACCATTAAATGCTTGAACTCAATCCAGGTCGACCTGGGATCTTCAATGCAATTTGGACCAAGGCATGAAAAATAATAGGGAAGCACAAAATTTGATGTAGCCTTGCATTAACTGCCTCCCTTCTTATCCTAAGCGCACCTCTCCAAGTCGGCCAAGGGGAAGTAACCAGTACATGAATTTGTTTTATAGATTAAAATTCATCTCCTGAGCGTTCAACGACCTCTTCCCAGTCAATCCTAAGGGACTGATATTAATCCATAATGGCAATATAAGTAACCACATCATCAAACTGGCGTTCAACAACAGGGTCGTCATCGGCTGGAAAGTATATATTTTGCCACCATTCCTTCAACTACTCTAACTTTGTTTTCCTCTTCCAACCATCACCTCAAGAAGGAGATGTACCTACCATGAGTATCAATCAGGAATCCTCAACCTGCCTGCTCTACTTATATATCTTCATCTAAACCTATTCCTTCCAGCCGCCACCATGCTAGACTTAGCTTGCACTCAGCAAAAAACCAGCATCAATATCCATTATAACATGAAGATCAAGATTAGCCCATTATCAGCAAGGTATTCGTCATCCAAACAAATCCGAGCAAAGATCAAAATCAACTCCGAAATAACACTAAAGCACAATTTCTACGCAGTTCAGGATTTTCACCCCTCCGCAAAATCCAGGCTAGAAGGGATTTTCAGGAAAATCCGGACTAGGCGGATTCTGGCGAAAACAATCCACAATCAACAAATTCTGGAAAATGAAGGGGCAACGGGAGTTTCGGGAAAATCTAGAGGGAGCGAAAATCCGCGAAGTAGGAAAAACTTTGGATTTTCGGGAAAACGCAGAGGACAAGGAAAACCGAGGGAATCCGCTAGCACAGGAAAATCCTGAAACTGAGGGAAAACCCAGATTTCGACGTTCTCCAACGATCTCGCTCAAATTGATCAAAGATCACAAATTTGAGGACCTAGGCTCAAATGCATCAACATTCATAAAATGATAGACCAAAACCAAATCCGAGATTTTGACAAGGAGACAAAATTTTGGGAAAATTCAATCCAGACGGAATTTCGCGAAGGATCGGAATCTCCATAAAATAGGGCAAAAAATCAGCCACCAGGCTTTGAGTGAAATCCGGGATAATCCGAATGGGGTGGAAAATCCCGAAAGTAGCCAAAAACCCGAACTTCCATCAGAACTTAAGATTTTCAATGTGCAATTTAGGGGAATCACTTTGGCAAGCAGGATAAACATTTCAAGCTTATGCCAAGGCAAGGTAAATCCTCAAAATCCAAGGGCTAAAGCATAAAAAACTAGAGCAAAAGAGGGTCCCTACTTTCAGTGGGGTGTGTGTACGAAAACTGCACAACACTACTAATTTCTATGAAAGAATTATAAATAATTTTGATAAGAGGCATAAAACTTATAAAACTGATGCATAATTATATTTTATATCTTTTAATGAAAAACTTCACTTAATTATAGTCTTCTTTGATGTCTTTAACTCCCTCTTGACAATTCCTAGTGTCAATAATGGCTCTATGGGTACCATAAAAATATTCTAAAGGTGTGATATCCCCCATGATGCTATTAGGATAGCATAAGCAAGATTATAGTCCATTAGTCATTAGACAACATCTTGTGCCTATGTTTGGTAGTGTTATTATAGGTGAATAATTATTTTGGATGGTAACTTTATGGGCTAAGTAACTAACCTCTTTGTTTTTGTAATAGTCCTAGGATGTCAATTATTGTTGAAAACATGGATGTTCTCAAATGGTGTTGACTATTCCACCTAGTTTTTTGACATATCTTTCTTATTTCTTATTAGACTATTACCCTTGTGAGGAATGTTTTTTTACACTTTCTTTATAACCATATATTTGGTAAGAAAGAGATAGTTCTCACTATCTAGTGTTTGGTAAAAGTATTTGTCAAGGCTATTTCAATTGCTATGAGTGTTGAATGTTGAAAAACCAAAGAAAATAACCATAAATTTACAATGTGGGACACTCATGTATGATGATAAACAATTTTATTCCTCTCTACAACCATACTTAAACCCTAATGGTGAAATATTGACTAATATGAAATAAGCTTCTTTATGGCTTGAATTAATTTCTTGGATCTAAGCAATGATTTTGACCTTTAAATAAGCATTCCATCTACACAAAAGAAAAAAAAAGGTAGATCCTACATGATTATACTTGCATTCATGTCAAAAATAATTCAACATACTAAAATGATATAGGTTATTTTAGGAATCTCATAAAAACTAAACCCTTGTAATTCTATCTTTGACCATGGTTGAAGAGTTATGCATCTATAACCTATTTTATCTCAATTTCCTAAAATATTATGACACATTTACCAAGATTTACATGTAGAAATAAAATGTATTTCGCAAGTATGATGCTTCCTTAACATTAAGACTCAAAATAAGGTTGTAAATCACTATAATTACTTAACCCTAAGGTTAAAGTCCAACAAAAAAAATGTTTCAAAAATATTTCCACATTCCAACACTAATCACATAGTAAAAATCTAATTTTCTCTTTGCAACAACTATAATGGGAGTTTTATATCATCATCACATGTGTTGGACCTTGTAGTAGGTGTTACATACCAAAAAGAACTTCATATAGATTTTATAAGGGTTATGGATCCTACTTGACAACTATAGCTTTGTAATGATAACTATGTGAGGGTTTTTAACACATACCAAAGATTCCATTTTAGCCCCAAATTATTGAGAAAATATAAGGCAATTAGTGATCTACCAAAGTGGATCTAATGGTGCATTCATGGTAGTCCATCTATCCAATGATCCTTGTTCAAACCTTCATTCTAAACCACATTCTTACCTTTAAATTTAAATTATTGGCATGACCAAATATTATTTTGATAAATAATAAAGGGTTTCAATGCTTCATGGAGGGTTTGTAAAGTTTTTAGATACTCTAAAAAAAATACAAGATATTTCAAAGACTATTTTTAAATGGTTTGATGAGAGTTTTAAGAGGCTAATCTCATGGTGAACGCTTGGAGACTTTCCTAATGTATGAATGATAGTGGAATGAAGAAAAATAAGGTATTTTCCTAAAATGGAAAAGGTAAGTCCAGAGGGTGAGAATAAACCCTATCTTCCTACTTTCATTAGGAAATGAGATCCCCATAAAGAATTGACTGACAACCCTTAGGTGAATCAACTCAATGTGAGAATCTTCAAATTTCCTTATGCTTGAAGGACAAGGGTCAAGGTCCTACAACACTTTTGGGAGAAAAACTAAAAATAGTAAATCAACTCAAAAATAAAATCTAACACTTGAAACAACAATATTAAACTCAATATTAGCATAACCAAAAAACCAACTACAGATCTAAGAAGGGAAGAAAAGTGTTTACCAGTCACCAAAAGTTAGTTTTTGAAGGCTGACTGGGACTCATTCGCCCATGGGTTAATGGGTATTTTGTCAAGGCTTTTCTGCGACTTTCGAGAGCCTCTGGTACTAATCTGTAGCTTCTGATTTATCTAGGTTTCAATGTTGAAAAGTCAAAAATCAGATCTGTAGGTTAGATTCTATGATTTGACAATAACTTTGACAACTTTTCCAATCTTGCACTTCAAGAGGTCTTCAATCCTTCTTCAAACTAAATTTGCAATCACAAACACAACAAAGAAAATGGTTTATTTTTTGGTGAATGGGGGTTTGCCTTGGTCAAACCCCATTTTGGTAGTCAAACCTTGAAATGAAATAATGCATGAAAGAGGGAATGAAGAATGAACAACGCTATGTTACCACTCAACAAACCCTTGAATGAAACCTTGATAGTGGAGATCTTGGATTGTCTACAACTTACATGAAATGGATGAAGTGGATGTGGATCTAGATGACTTGAGTTGATGCTTGAATGATTTGAACTTGATCTTGAGAACTACATCGTAATGTTAGCTCCAAAATCATACATGATGCAAGAAGAATTTGACATGATGATTAGATCTTGATTGCTGCAATAAATCTCTAATATATTTTCTCATGAACGCTCTTGATCATAAACTTTATTATAGGAATGCTTGCATAAAAACTCTAGCTTCTTTGGATTTGAAATGATGAAATAACATTGTATTTGTACGTGTGTAGACCTTAATTTCTCAAAAGATGACACTAAAATATGGATTTGGAGATGTTAAAATACCACCAAAAACATATTTTGAATTTAGGTGCAAAGGACTAGGGAGGACCCATTCGCCCATGGGCGAATGGGTCCCAGGTCCCTGTTCCTAGAAAACACATTGCTTAAGGTAAAGTGTTATGTATTGGCATTAATTATTGTCGGGTTTCCCCTTCAAAAAATATAATCTATTAGGCTTGTAATAAAAGGGCTTATTAAGGCATAATTAAGCTCAATTTAATTAAGAGGGCTCAAACTAGTGTCAAAATGTAAATGGATACATTTTTTAGCACTAAATTAAGGAATTATTAAGTCCATTTTAATTAGGAGGGCTCAAAATAAGTGTGAAAATATAGAGGGATACATTTTTCTACACTATATTTAGCCCCCACTTTAGTGAGAGGGTGACCTTGCGTCAAACTCACACTAAAGTAGACAATCAAGAGAGGTCTAATTGTATAATAATTGGAAAGATAAAATGACAAAGATCAAGGAGGATGATCAAGCCTTCAAGATCTAAGATCTCATGGAAAATCCAACAAAGGCACAAGGAGACACATGCCTATATATATATGCAACAATGACAAGATACTCAACCATACAATGTCAAAGACTTATAGAAAGAAAAAGAAAAAGAAAAAGGGGTGGATCAAGCCTTGACTATTTTTCCAATGCAATGTGGATCAAGCCTCAACCAAAAACATTTACAAGTGGAAATTGTTGTCCACTATGAAAACAACAATTCACACTCATACATGCTAGTAAAATTCATTGTCCACTAGGTGAGCCCCCAAAATCAAGACTAAGTGAGAAAGTCATGCTAGGTCTACAAGCTCTCACTGTACAATGATAAATTCATGTCAGGTCTACAAGCTTTCATTGTACTAATCATACCAAATCTATACCTCCGATACCATTGATAAGGTGCCACAAAAATATGAACTTTGAGCTTCATAAGCCTTAGCAAGTTTCGTTATACTAAAAGCTTATGAACACACATAGCTCCACTAGCAAGCAAGGTGTGCTATGCTTGGTGGCCATGAAAAAGGGTTATAACTTCAAGCTTCACAAGGTTATCAAGCTACATTATGCTAAACACTTATGAAAAAAATGCAAATAGGATAAGACATGTTTAAATGGGTTTTGCTTAGTTCATGTAAGGTCTCCTCTTAGGGAACATCGTGCCTAATTTTTCCAAGAGAGGACAAGTTTAGGATAAAATATTCACAACTTAGGGCATACAATGCATAGCATCACCACTAAGAGGAATGTCATATGCCAAGAAAGGTGACACCATTGGAGGACATCAAACCCAATGATACCAACAAGAAGAAGAAACATTGCAAGTAAGAAGACCACACTATGAAACATAAGATATAGTCAAAATTTTCAAAATGATAATGCCAATGTATGCCCCCACTTTAAAGAAATTGCTAACACCATGTCGTGAGCAATTAATTTAAAGTAACAAATGACAAATGCTAAACAATAAAGAAGACATAAGAGCTTATTTGGAAAGCCCTATGTCAACCATATGTTTATAAATGAAGCTACATCATGAAAAGGGGGTTGCCCCCAAAATGAAATTCCAAAATCACATAAGGGATCCATGGATTTAGGGTCAGTGTGCATCTTTGCTACAATGATATTATAGAGCTCATAAATATCATCATTTCCCAAATAACTCATGGAATGAGAAGAATGGCACATAAAGAGTGAAAAAAAGAATTTTTTTTTGGGTCAACATAGAAGAGACCTAAGTGTCTCGATGCCTTGCATCATCCCCAAAAGGAAAACAAAAGATAAAAGAAAAGATAAAAGGGTTTACAATATATAGAAGAATGAAGGTACAAATAGAGGAATGCACATAAAGACATATCAAATAGAACAATATGGGGGATCACATTATGCACATGCAATCACACAAAGAACATGAAAAGAAAAATAATAATAGACTAGTAAGGCACATGTGAGTCAACCTATAGCCGTTCATTCACATCCCAATCTTTTTTGTCACATGCGGAAGGCAAGCAACTAGCCGAAGGGACAACTATAAGCACCATACTAGGACAAGGCTATCTAACTCCTTGCCCCCACTAAGTACAGGAAAAGGATGAGATGATATAAGTGGTGAGAATGAGCTCCTTGGAATATAGAAAATGATTTGCAATGAATGTAAATCATGTAATAGTGAGTATGCTATGATCCTACAACTATCACATGGTAAGGAGTAAACTGCATGCATTTTAGTCAAGTTGGATTCTTTCCAAATTTTCATAGTAATTCTTGTAAATCACAACAATCATTAGTATGATGTCCAAATATTCTATGACATGCACAATATGGTCCATTTTGGTCACTTTTCCTTTTTGTTAAGTTTTAAGGTTTAGGTGGCAATTCGATTAATCCACAATGTAAAAGAGTGTAAATATCATTCTCAGTCTTGGATAATTTTAATAGATGATGTAAATATTCAAGAGGATCGTGCTTCTTTTGTTCCTTGGATTTTTAATGATTATGCACTTTCTTCTGTGGTTTGATAATTGATTGATTACAAGATGAAAGATGAATAGGATTCTCATGATGGTCATCAATTTATTTTCTAACATCAATGCCTTTCCTTTATAAGGGGGGAATGTGTTAGGAGGAATGGAGTTATCAATGATTGTCACTTGTTTTATCATATCACTTCCACAAGTGAAAGGGGTATTTAAGGATGATTGAAGGTAGGTCAAAGTAATGTTACTTAAGAAATGTATCTATGATCACATCCTTTTGAGCTAAGATTTCTTTAGAAGAGCTGCAAATAGAATTCCCATAACATTCAATGTCTGGTTCTTCTAAGACTACAACACTTCCATCACAAAGGAGAGGAGTGTTGGGAGAATAATTTTTATGATTGTCAAGATTATCCATAGTTGTTTTCTCTTCCATTAAAACATTCTCACAAGTGGGATGCGAATGGAGACCAGGAAAGGTGGTGTTAAGAGATGTGTTAATGGTTTCATCTTCTTGCACTAAGAGACTCTCATAGCTAGGATTTTTTTTGGAAGAATGACCACCATTTGTGTTACTGAATATTTTCTTATAAAACTTGTAAAGGATGCAAACATTTTGTAATTTTTAGATTAAAATAAGATAATTTTCTAATTATGCTATGCAAAAACCTAAAAATGATGTCTTTTATATACAATTTTTAAGTAAAAAATGCATTGATTTTGACAAATTAACCTTAATATGAACAATTTAAAAAAATAGAAATTCTGGAAATTGAAACAACAAACTGAATGCAAGAATATAGAATGTAGAAAAATCCTTGATCAGAGACTCATTCACCAATGGGTGAATGGGTCTCACCTTAGGGTTTTGAAAAATCAATTTACCAATTTCTAAGGTGGTTTGATGCTTTTTCAGATTTCTATAAAATTAGATCTAAATGCAAGTGCAAAATAATGTTAAATGTCAAGCAAAAAGACCTAATCTTAGATGCAATTTTGATTTAATTTTCTGATGTAAATGATTGATCATGCAATGTTATGTAAACACTATGCAAAATGACTAATATTTTTGAATTTTCTAGATTTTAAAGAATGCGAAAATGCAAACCTAAAACCCTAAATGAGATGCAAACTAATGTAAGAAAATAACCCTAAATGAGATGAAAATCAATACAATGCCAAGCAAATGAATGTAAATCCTAGATCTAGGGTTGAAATAGACTCCAATTTATAGAATTTTATTGTATAATGTCAAGTTCACCAAAATGAAATGGAGAAAAATAGGGATTTTTCCAAAAATAGAAAGGTAAGTCCAAAGGGTGATGATATACCCTATCTTCCTACTTTCATTAATAAATGAGATCCCCACAAAGAATTGACTAACAAACCTTAGGTGAATCAACTCAATGTGAGAATCTTTAGATTTCCTTATATTTGAAGGACGAGGGTTAAGGTCAAACAAAACTTTTCAGAGAAAAACTAAAAATAGCAAATCTACTCCAAAATGAAATCTAAAACTTGAAACAAAAATATTGGTAGAACCAAAAAACCAATTGCATATTTGAGAAGGGCATGAAAGTGTTTACCAGTCACCAAAAGTCAGGTTCTAAAAGTTGATTGGGACTCATTTTCCCATGGGTGAATGGGTCTTTTGTCATGGTTTTTCTACAACTTTTGGGAGACTCTGATACTAATTGTAGCTTCTGATTTATCCAGGTTTCAATCTCAAAAGGGTTGAAAATCATATTTATAGGTTAGATTCTATGATTTGACAAATTTCATAACTTTTGCAACCTTGTGATATTGCTATCAGGATTCAACTGTGTAGTTTTACAATTCAAACTCATGGACCCATGTTTCATGAGTAGTGGTTCACAAGAATCCATCTCTCATGACAATGAATGGTCCACTTAACACTCATTGCATCTAGGTGATTCTCACAGAGGTGAAGCATCGGGCCTTCCTAGGAGGTCGCCCATCGAGTACTACTCCAACTCAAGTGCGCTTAACCATAGAGTTATCTCCAAGGTTAAGCCCACTTAGCTTGCAACCCCATTTTCAAAACCTTTAGTAAGTCTTGTTCCTTATGAACCATTCATTCTAGAGCCCCTTTAGCTTATCAATTGACAAGTAGGAGGTATGTTCCACAGTGTGTCAAATTCTGATATTGTTATCAGGATTCAACCACATGTAGTTTTACAAGTCAAACTCATTGACCCATGTTTCATGAGTAGTGGTTCATAGGAACCCATATCTCATGATAATGAATGGTCCACTTAGCACTCATTGCATCTAGGTGATGCTCACAAAGGTGAAGCACTAGGCCTTCCCAGGAGGTTAATCATCCTAGTACTACTCCAACTCAAGTATGCATAACCATATATTTTTTTGTTTGGTTAAGTCAACTTAGCTTGTAATCCCATTTGAAAAACCTTCAACAAGTGTTGCAACATTGACAACTTTTCCAATCTTGCACTTCAAGAGGTCTTCAATCCTTCTTCAACCTAAATCTGCAATCACAAACACAACAAAGAAAAATGTTTGGTTTTGGAGAATGAGGGTTTGCCTTGGTCAAACCCCGTTTTGGAAATCAAACCTTGAAATAAAATAATGCATGAAAGAGGGAATGAAGAATGAATACAGCTATGTTACCACTCAACAAAACCTTGAATGAAACCTTGATAATAAATATCTTGGAAGGTTTGTAACTTGCATGAAATGGTTGGATTGGATGTGGATCTAGAATGCTTGAATGCTTTGAACTTGATCTTGAGACCTACATCACAATGTTAGATCCAAAAACATGCATGGTGCAAGAAGAATTTGACATGATGATTAGATCTTGATTGCTGCAATAAACCTCTAATATATCTACTCATGAATGAGTTTGATCACAAAATTTTCTATAGGAATGCTTGCATAAAAACTCTAGCTTCTTAGGATTTGAAATGATGAAATAACCTTGTATATATAGGTATGTATCCTTAATATCTCAAAATTCAAATATCACAAGTTGACATTGAAATATGGATTTGGAGATGTTAAAATACCACCAAAAACATATTTTGAATTTAGGTGGAAAGGTCTAGGGAGGACCCATTTTCCCATTGGCGAATGGGTCCTAGGTCCATATTCTTGGAACACACATTGCTCAAGGTAAAGTGTTATGTATTGGCATTAATTATTGCCAGGTTTACCCTTCAGAGAATGTAATTTATTAGAGTTGTAGATGAATAAAAGGGATTGTTAAGGTATAATTAAGATCAATTTAAATAAGAGGGCCCAAACAATTGTGAAAATGTAAAGGGGTACATTTTTCAACACTAAATTAAGGCATTATTAAGTCCATTTTAATTAGGAGGGCCCAAAGAAAGTGTGAAAATGTAAAGGGATACATTTTTCTACACTATAGATAGTAACATAACATAAAATGTCTCCTTAAACACTCAAATCAATAATTATAGTGATAGTAACTTAGAGTCTAGCTAGGAAAGAACATACAAACAAGATGTTGAATTGAGAACCCAAATCACATCTTGATACCATAAAATAATACCTCATATTGGAAAAAATCTAACTAGCTCAAGTATTTAGATCTCACAATGTAATCAAATCATCAATAAGGAAAAATAACACACTTAAAGATAGGAGAAAATTTGATCAATAAACTTGAAAATAAATAAAGGGTTTCATTATTATTTTGGGAAAAATGGTGTGTGTATGCAAGGAAAGCAGATGTTTTTAGCTATCTTTGTAGGTTATTAGTAAGGGAAAAGAATACTATAATCCTACATTATTAGGATGGATATTATCTTTTCAAGTAGGTGTAAATGTGCATTATAAGTAGCATATGATGAGTTTCAAAAGTGAATAGAATCACATGATTGTTCCATTGAATTTCACAAGGAAAATAATTGCTAAATTAAGTCCATATCAAAGAACAAGAACATGACGAATTCTATCAAATTACTTCCAACACTTAAAATATTTTGGATCAAGCACTTGAATTAATCATGAAATAGGAAAGTGATCATATAAATATTATTTGTGAATAAGAATTGTAAGGAAAAGCATGCAAATTATATAAAACATGTCTCAATGTATTATCATGTACAAGGTTATATTAGATGCATTCCCTATTTATAATCCTTCTTGGTTGGTGTTCAAGGCCACTCCTAAGTTACCAAAAGCAAGTGGGAAGGTGCATTTGATGTGATTAAACTTGATAAACTCCCTATCTAAGCAATGATTTATTTGTGAATACCTTCCTAAAAATGAAAAGAGCGACCAATCAAAAGGCCCCCATATCCAAGTAACCTCTATCCATATCCAAAAAAACTATATCCTTTTTACACCCCCCACAACATAAATAGCTTTATGGTTATCCTTAGATAGATAGGGAATCTATCCTCAATTCTTTGAGTTTGCCTTGCATAGACCACCCTCATTAACAATTCAAATTGCCATCCATAATATTCTTTCATGTCCTTAGTCCTATGCAACATATTAGCCCTTGAAAAAGGATTTTTGATCTAGCCATGGTGTCCCTGCGAATGCCTTTCTAAAAATTCTAAAGGGTAGTTGGATCTATTCCTATTAACTTGAAAAAATAAATAAAGACCTAATGGAGACTAATGATGAAAACTCATATGTTCACTAGAAGGTAAGTATTGTAAATTACCCTACTAGAATGTAAAATAAGATAGAGATCATTGTAGGTATTAAAATCAAAGTTGTGGTAGTATTAGGTTTCTTGTATTACCCCCTAATAAATTAAGGTATTAAAAAGAAAGGAGTTAAGGATGGATAAATTAAATCAATTAAATATTTATGAATTTTTTTTATAATAATAGAGTAAAATAATTTATTGGTGAGATCAAGATAGGTTTTGAAGAAAATTTAATGATCATGATAGAAAAGAAGAAGGAAGAAGAAAGAATGTTGAAACAATCCTAGGACTGAGAGGAAATGTAATGGAAAAGGTTAGAAAAAGTGTGAGAAGGATCAAGAGAGTGTATCAAGAGGGATACACCTGATAAAAATCCTAGTATTGAGATAGGTAGATCCTCAATGGACATGTAATTAATGGATATTAAAGAAATAGAGTTGTTTATAACCTAAATTAGAATTGTAGAGAAAAATGTAACTAAAATGATAAGGCAGTTGAAAGAATATAAGGCACTATGGAACTTAGAGAAGTTTGGTCTTGTTTGTAGGGATATTATAGATCTGGTTGCTATGGGGAAGAAAGAGGAAGTAAATAAGGGAGGAAGTAAAGAATTTGTTAATTGGTGAAGAGGAGATAATATTTAACAATAAAATAAAATAAACCATCTAAAATTTAGAATTTTCCAAGAAAACTTTGGAGATGATAGATGAGAGCAATTCTTAGGTTGAGGAAGAAAAAATCTCAAATAAAATTAAAGATAAATGAATTTCTAAAGAGTCCATATTAACAGTGCATTCTTAATTGGGTTAGAGAAAGCAAGATCAAGAAGCAATTGTGTATAAGATTTGTGATAGATATTATGAAGTGAGCTCTTAGATGTTCAATTTCCAAGAGATAATGGAAGAGAAAGAACTTTGGTCAAAGTAGAAAAGGAGTGGAACTAGACAAAGAATCCATGATAAAGAGAGAAAGAGATCCAAGAGTAGAGAATAGATTAGGAGAAAAGATAAAGAGAGAGAAAGAGATCCAAGAGTAGCGAATGAACAAACGGTCTTCAAGAACGTGCCTACGACTGAAGCTGAAGCTGTTCAAAGAACGTGTTAGTGGCTTGAAGCTGTTCAAAGAACGTGTTAGTGACAGTGTGGTATTCAACTGCTGTTCAAAGAACGTGTTAGTGACAGTGTGGTATTCAACTGGAATACAAAAGGCAAAAGAGATGCCAAGAGCAGCATAAATTGGAGACAGAGAGAGCATTTCCTGCATCTCTGCTCAATATGGCTTCTATAGGGTTTAGTGATTTTTTACACGCAACAGATATAATAAGAGGGGGTGGTTATGCTCCAGCAACGGCTACACTATGCTCACTCATAATTTTCTTGTGGGTGTTGCATAGATTTAGGGTGCAAAGGAAGAGTACATTGGGATTGAGATTGCCCCCAGGGCCGTTTCCATGGCCAATTATCGGAAATTTGAATCAGCTGAGAAAGCGTCCTCATCGTGATCTTCACAAGCTTGCTCTCAAATATGGGCCCATTATGCTCTTAAAACTGGGATCGGTTCCCACCATTGTGGTTTCTTCTTCTGCCATAGCGAAGGAGGTTTTGAAAACCCACGATATAGTTTTTGCTAGCCGGCCCCTTTCCGCTGTAGGAAAATACCTTGGATATAATTTCAAGGATATTGTATTGTCTCCTTACGGGCCTTACTGGAGACACATGAGGAAGCTGTGTGTGGTAGAATTGCTGAGTACCAAAAGGATCGAGTCGTTCAGATGTATACGAGAGGAAGAAATGCTCTCCACTGTTCGTTCAATGTGGAAGATGTCTGGGCAGGGCAGGAAGCCTGTTAATCTTACCAACATGTTTTCATCGTTTACGCAGGAGGTCATGTGGCGGATCCTTTCCGGTACTAGATTGTCTTCTCAGAGTGACGCTCAACTGCGTGATAGTGGCGAAGAGATAAAGAAGCTTACAGGAGAGGCGGCTGCTGCAGCAGGAGTTATAAATATCGGTGAATTCATTCCTTGCTTAGACTGGCTGGACTTGCAAGGCGTGAAGCGGCGATTGGAAAATGTACACAATTCCGTCGATCAATTGATAAAAAAGATAATAGAGGAACACCAGCAGCGCAGGATGAACTTGCACAAGGAGCACGAGGCGCAGCAGCCTTTTACTAAAGGCATCATTGATGTGCTCTTAGAAATGGAAAGCCTCGACGGAATGCCAATCACAGAGGAAAACATTAAAGCCATTGTTTTTGTAAGTATTCACTTTTTAATTATAATAGAATCCCAAATATTATGTTGCTGGTATTTCTGTTTCTTTGATATGATCTAACAAGGCTGTATAAATTTTACAGGATATGTTCATGGCTGGAGTAGAAACGACCTCTACTACGTTAGAATGGGGGATGAGTGAGATTCTTAAAACCCCTCGTGTGGCCAAGAAAATGCAAGAGGAAATCGAATCAGTGGTAGGCAGAGAGAGGACAGTAGTAAGTGAGCGTGATATATCAAGCATGGAGTACGTGCAGTGCGTGGTGAAGGAGACGCTGAGGTTATATCCGGCGTTACCCTTGATGCTTCCGCACGAATCCACACAAGATTGTACGGTTGATGGATACTTCATTCCTGCGAGAAGCAGGCTTATCGTCAATGTTTGGGCTATTGGAAGAGACCCATCCTTGTGGGACGATCCTCTGGAATTCAGGCCGGAGAGATTTATGGGTAGAAACGTGAGAGACAAAGAGTTGTTTGATATGTTGCCATTTGGAGCAGGAAGGAGAGGATGCCCAGGGGCAGCCATGGCTGATGTAACCATGAACCTTATTTTGGCTCAGCTCATTCATTCCTTTGAGTGGAGCGTGGATGGGGATTTGGATATGACGGAAATCTTTGGAGTCACCACGCCCAGGAGTGCTAACCTTCTCGCGCGTCCTGCCTTGAGGCTATCTACCTGCCCTTAAATTAGAGTAGAGTGCTCCAATAATTCATATTACTGATCTAGTTATATTAGCCCTTCATCTCCTCCACCGTGCTCTCCAATAAGACTCCATATTCATACTCTCGGTGACCTAACTATTTGTATGGTTTCATTTTCATATTGTAATTATGAAGGTTTTTATTTAGTAGCTTAAAATATTATTGGAATTAGTTTTCACGTTAAAGATATTTTTTTAATGGATTTATGATCTATAATTGTTTATAAAAATAAATATTATCTTTGTAATTTTAGCAAATTGTTATATAGAATTTATCATTATATGCGTATAAAATAATATGTTATAAAGAAAATAAATATGTTTTTAATTTTAATTAAAGTTATTAAAAAATAATAATAATTAATAATAAGACAAATTATTTAAAAAATAAAATAGTAAGTGATTTCTCCTTTTTTATCAAACGATTACCCTCATAGCAAGCCATGTGTTGAATTTGTGCAGGCCGTGAAAGCTGCTACGAAAGCTGCTAAATATTGATAAGAGCTGCTATTGTACAACTCATTGGGCCTTTTGTTGGGCCCACAACTTGCAAGTTGCTAAGTTTAATAAAGTTGTTGCTAAACTTAACTTAGACAATGCTCTCGTTGTCTCAACACATTAACACATAGTGCCACTACACTCTCTTGAGTGTCCTTTCAAATCATGAGCTACCTCAAGTTGCTCAAACTTGACATGTGGCAGCATTGGCATCGGGTTTTGTGCTTTCCATTCAAAATAAAAAATCCAAACACTTTCACTATCTAGCTAATAGGGCTTGCATTTAATAATGTTGATCAAATTGATGCCATCACTATCTGGCAATTTTTAGTATGATCGATTGCTTGGATGATTTTTGGCACAAGCCCCATTTGATTGCCAGTTGCTTAAGGGATTTGTCATTAATGACAAGGTGGTTGCATAGTACTTCAATGGCGAGTTGGCATGTACTAAATGGTAAGAGCAACTTAAAGTTGCTTCAATATCTCTCCTAATGGGAAGTAAATCTAGAAATAATTTCTTCAAGATGGTTGCATAGTACTTTAGCAATGAGTTGGCATGTACCAAAATGGTAAAAAAGCACTTTGAAGTTGCATTAATATCTCCCCTAACGAGAAGTAAATCTAGAAATTATTTTCTCTCGCTTCAAGCATGTGAGAATGAAGCTACTTACTCTATTTAAAGTAGGAGGGTAATATCCTCACTATTCTTCTTTTCTCATATGCCTCACAGATTCGCAACACTAGATAGCTTTCACAAGTGCTATTATAGACCAGTGGTTGAAGGTGATAATGAAACATCCCATAGGAAGGGACTTAAACGTAGTTAAGATGATACTTGTTGTTGATTTCATAAGGGATGAAAAATGTTATAGAGTAAACATGGATATCACATCATGGTTTGTGTCTTCCCTCCTAGATTTAGGAGAGCAAAAGGAGCTAGTGGGGGCTCTATCAAAAAAATTATTTAAAAAGCACAACTTAGGAAGGCTCAAGGTAACCCTGAAAGTAGCAAGGCTTGGGGTTTGCATCCCAAGGCTATGGGATATCTAGCGTATGCATGAAGGGGTCTTGTGGTGGAATGGCTTCCATTTCTTTAGAATTTTTACACGGTGTCACTAGCTCAACATAGATCTCTAGCGCATATGAGTAGTTTTTTTCTAAAGAAGGTAAAAAATTTGGAGCCTATGATATATCTCCAATGGATTGTGGATTTCAACGCCACCTCTGGAGTGGTTTGAGGATTTTTTCCCCAGCATAAAATATGTCTTCTCTATGTTTTCTTACACTTTCTAGTGTGAAGCTTTTGTTATGTTTTAGCCTCCATGCATTAAACATTCGATATATGGACCATTTTATTTTGGCATTTGATCATCTTTATATTTTGTAAGCTTTTTATAAGCTTTTTTGTTATATACTTGTAATATCTGAACTTTTATACTATTAATAATATTCAGGCATCTTGCCTTTTATCTAAAAGAACATAAGAAAAAATATTTTATAGAGAGGCATAATTATAATTATAATTGAAAAATTAAGATTTGGCAAGCTCATTTCTTTTTAAAAATCATGAAAAAATTTGGCAATAACTTGGCAAATTTACCAAACATTTAAAATACATGTTTTAAAAAAATATTAAAAAACACAAATACTATTAAATTTGTAGAACATATTACTATTTCTATTATATATAAATAAAAAATAGAGTTAAATACATATCATAGAACAAAAAACAAGTTCAACCTTTGAATACACATGAACTTCAAGTTTTCAACTTTCATTTTGATGTAACATGCTTGATTCTCTTGCAAAGTTTGTTGCCTCTAGTGGAGTTTGGGTCTAGTAGTAAATACAAAAATTGGTGATTAGCTTTATGTTCTATCCATATTTTTCAATAAAAAATCTGATTAATTTTTTATTTTTAATGTTGTATTCAAGAATCATCTTTATATGCCATTGCATGGTGTTAATGAGTTTTACTGTGGTGGATTCCTATTCCATTCAACTAGAGTATTATATTTTTCAATTGGAAAGTTGTATGGAATATAAATCTACCTCAGTAAAAATTTCCCTTCTAACCCACCCATTGAAAAATAAAATACCCTAAATGAATAAAATAGGAATCCACCATAGTAAAAATTTCCCACCTTTAAGAAAATATAATTTTGTTGGAAGGATGAACAACAATATTTCTTAAAAAAAATAATTTATAGATAGAACCCAACACTCCATGGAGTTTGAAAATTTGTAAATGATATGGAATTGTTCATGAGGAGCCCCTATCTAATTTTCAGAATTTTAAATCAATGTTCAGAGTCTCTTCTATCATCCTAGACTCTTAGTATAAGTCATATGAGAAATATTGATCTGTTCATCCTTCCAAATAATATCAACCATCAAATCTAGAAGGAACCCAAATTATCAATCTTAATCTTGGTGATTTCAAGAAAAAAAATTCTACATTCCAATGATGTGGCTTGATATATAGACTCTTCCATCATCAACTCTCTTTGCAGGAATCGGTCTTTTTCACAAAAGAGAGCTGGAAGACCTAAGGAGAATATGTAATTAATTCTTGTGCTAAAGGATTTTTTTTTGCAATCTTTGCAAATGAATTTGATAGAGATGGATTTTTGGGAGAAAAATACTTCTTTTGGAATGTTAATCCTTTTGTGAAGAATTGGCATGTGGGTTTTAACTCTCTTAAGGAAATATCAATGGTATATCCATTTTGGATTCATATGTATGATGTTCCTCATGATTTTTGGTCTCCCAGTGTATTTTAGATCATTTTTACCTCCTTGGGGAATGCCATGGATATATCAATACCTTTCTATGGGCATGACTAATCTATGTATGCTAGAATATGTGTGAAATTGGATCTCTCTTCTCCTCAACCCAAAAATGTTACTTTGTGTGATGGTGATTTTGAATTGTCTTAAGGTCTTGATTATGGAATTATTCCCTTCATATATAAAAGATTCCATGAATATGTCCATTTTATTCAAGAATGTCCTAGTATTCCAGTAAATTTTTAGAATGAGAAGTAAGAAAGTTAAAGAAAAAATATTTGGAGGGATTCAACTTATTCAACAAAAAAAAACATTCATATATAGGAAATTAGTCTCTTACAATCTTAAAAGGAATGATGATCTACCCTATAAATCTAGGAAGGACGACACTTATAAAGAAGATTTAATTTATTGTAATGAATGTACAATTACTAAGAAAATACTAGATGATGATAAGTTCAAAGGTGATCTTGAAGAAAATTGGTTGAGAAACATTGTATAGATTTTTTAAAAATATAGATGTAGAGAAAAGGGAATAATCCCACCTAGTTCACCTTTTCCAAATAAAATATAAGGAAATATCACAGTGAAAGGAATCTGAGTGTGCAAAAATAGCTTCCTACACCAATCTAAGTAGGGGAGAGTTATAAAATTTTCTTTTAAACAACTTATATAGTTACAATAAGAGAAACACATAGAGAATAAATGAATATAACATAAATAACACATATAACAGTGACACCAAATATATGTGGGGAAAACTCTTTCAGGTAAAAAACCTCACCCTCCAAAAGAATAGTACTTCTCTATTACTTCAAATAGTGAATACATAATATCTCCAAGTACAAAGCTTCTTCAAAAAGTGCTTCAAAACAAACACCTATTATGGAGTGATACCAACAACACTTCATTACTTGCAAAAAAACTATGCATTCTATAATGCAAGGCACTCCATATATAAAGAGATACAAGCTTCAAGAAGCATCTAGAAGGAGAGAGGCATCCAAATCCACATGGCACAATATTCCACACTATAAAATTAATTTGGACACATGTAACATATTCCCTTACACCCCTTACGGTTGTCATAACATGAAAATATTCCTTCAACAAGATTGGGTGCCTAGAATATGCGAAAAATAGCTTATGATAGATGCCTTACACATCTTACAGCTATCATCGAATTTCTCATAACTAACAACACTTACAACTGTAAGATAATCTATCATAATTGACCAAGAATACCTAATTCTCTTACAACCTATCATAACCCAACTTGGGTGCCAACTTTCTCCATACAACAAGATTCCTTATGACACATCATAAAATCTATCATATGTCAAAGTTTCCAAAGTGGGACGGCCATTTCCACTTGGGATGATTATGTGTCATCCAATCACCTCCAATGGGGATGCCACCCAACTAGTGGGTCCCAATTTATGACATGACTAATTAAATAATACAAATAAATACAATAATAGATCAATTAAATCAATATTAGGACTCTAAGGTTGAGACACCTTAATCCAAACATTCTCCCACTTGTCGAAGACTTGTTGAGAGTCGTACAAAATTGAATCTACTCAAGGCCCCAATGCCCATAGAATCAAAACACCATCTGAACTTCTTTGTGCTCACTAGTTTCGTCAGTGCATCTACAAAATTCACCAAAGTGTCAACCTTTTCCAATTCACCTTTCCATCTTCTCCCATACACCAAACAAAATGATACTAAACATTGATGTGCTTTGTCCTAGCATGGAAGGTAGGATTATTTGCTAAAGAATTACACTTTGATTGTCACAACAAATAGTAATATGCCCTGCATCTAAACCAATATTAGAAGACAATCTCTTAAGCCAAATGGCTTCCTTACAAGCATGAGTGGTTGTCATATACTCTACCTCTATCGTAGACAATGCGACTATAGCATAGGAAAAAGTATCCCTTTTTCACACTTAATTTGGGAATAGTTAATATTAAATTGAGCCTAATGTTTCCTTGATTTAGTGTTGTAATGTGTTTTACACATTCACATTAAGTTTAAGACCATTTTAAACTAAATGGACCTAATTATGCCTTATTTAGGGTGTTGTAAAGTGTATCTTTACACTTTCACACTAATATATGGCTTTATTAATTAATTGGGGTTATTTATGCCTTATTTAGTCCTATTTTGCATCCACAAGCCTTATTAAAGGCATTTTCTAAGGATAATCCCAACATTTAACAAATGAAAAAGTCATAATTTAATGTTTGAGGTTATGTGTTCCATATCTAGTAATATGGGACTCATACACTTCCTTGGGCGTATGAGTCGCACCTAGGTCTTGGGACTTAATTTCAAATTTCACATTAAACAACACTTTTTGGAGTTTGTGTCCTATGCTTAAGACACTAGGACTCATATGCCCAAGGTGGAATATGAGTCCCGCTTTAACCATGACCTAATTTAAATCAAATTCTTAGTAGGATTTTATTCTCCTAGATCCAATGTCATCTTGTAGTGTTGTAAAATTTGGGAAATTAGGCATAAACAAGCATAAATATAAGGTTATTTCACATAGTTTCATCCTAGAATTTCATAAGCAATCAAGAGTAATTTCACAAGAGAATTCAAGAGAATTTCTAAGGCATTCAAGGGAAGATTTGTAGAAGATTATTGCAGCAATCAAGATCCAGTATCATGTCAAAGGCTTAATGCATCATGCATGTGATTTTGAGCTAATGTTGTGATGTATTGTCCAAGATCAATTCAAGTATTCAAAGGCATTATCTTTCATCAAGAATCATGACCAAGATCTGCATCAATTGAGGCCACTTCATGCTTGTTTGTAGATCTACAAAGTTTCAAACAAGGTTCTATTGTTTCATGTTTTATTTCATTCATGTTTCATTTTTCATTAAGGTTTAATTACCAAAATGGGGTTTGACCAAGGAAAACCCCATTCCCTAACAAAAAAACATTTTTTTCCTCTCTCTTTGTATGTTGTAGGTTTATAGGTTAAAGAAAAAGTGGATTTCAAGCCTTGAAAAGTACCAAAATTATAAAGTTTCAAAAATTTGTAAAGTTGCCAAGAGTTGCAAAGTTGCATAGTTACAAAACATTGCAAAGTTGCAAAAAGTTGCAAAATTGTCATAAGAAGTTGTCAAGGCTCATGAAAACTCAAATTTAGAGCAAGATATCCAACCTATTTACATAACACTAGTGGGAAAGTGCTTATTTAATCTATAATCAGAGGTTCACAAAGTTTTAGTTCAAAATTCTAATCCTAGGACACTTTGCGAAAAAGTGGGACACTTTGCAACAGTCTGGGCATATGAGTCCCAATACACCCTTTTTGCTAGATTTTTGCAGATCTAGAACAATCACCAGGAGATTCCATATTTTTCATGTTGGGTTCACCAAAATGAACTAAAGGAAATAGGGTGCTCCACCTTTTAGTAGATGGAACATACACTAGGAGAAGTGGGTCCTATTTCACTCTAGTTCATTAAAGGAAACCATGATCCCTCAACTAAGAGACACAATTGAGGGAAGGATGTATATGAGAGGTTTCCTTAGGTGTGATTAAAGAGGGGGGTTCACCACTAAGAAAATTCTTAGAAAAGAAAGACAAATGAAAAACCAAAGTGAGTCATAAGCAACAAGAAACATCAACATACACCCTATTTCACAAACACCCAAGGTTTTATACACCCAAGAATACCTTATAGCAATATCTTTTCCTAATTTGATCATTAGGTTGAAATATCTAGGGTTTCCTTTAATGAACTAAGAGTGAAATAGGCCCCATTATGTGTGTTCCACATCCTAAAAGGTGGAGCACCCTATTTCCTTCAATTCATTTTGGTGAACCTGACCTTTGGACCCTTGAATTTTTTATTTGGATAACCTTATAAGTCTTAGATCTAATTTGCATTAGGTTTGCATTAGTCGAATTGCATTTAGGGCTTCTAAATCTTGCACTAGTGAAAAGTGCATATAGGTTGCATTTTCGCATCTTAAATCATTTAATTTCACTAAAAAAATGTAATTACAAATAGTCAAATCAACATACAAGTTAGAAACCTTAAATTCAAATCAATTTTTTTTGAAATTTGCTTAAAAAACCCTAATCATGACTCATTTTCCCATCTAGGTGATTTAGTCCCTATATAGGTCTTTTTCCAAAATTCTGAGTACTATTTTCTCTCATTTTTTCACTATCTAAAATTGTCAAAAACCCTAAGTGGGACTCATATGCCTAGTTGGGATAATGAGTCCTCGGAAGCCTACAAAAACCAACTTTTTGAGCTCTCTAGTGTTTTTTGTACTTCCTAGGCTTGCTAGCAACCTACTAAAAGGAAACCTAACCTTAATGAAAAATAATCCATAGCAAAAGGTTAAGTAGATTCAGAGGTTTGAATCATAGTGGTGAACCCTCCCTTTTTATCATACCTAGGAGACCTTGTTGCAATATCTTTTCCTAGTTGAATCATTAGGTTGAGATCTCTAGGGTTTCCTTTAATGGACTAGAGTGAAATAGCCCCCTTGTGTGTGTTCCATCTCTTAAAATTAAATTCCTTTAAGCTAACTGATCAAGAATCATACGCCCCAACTGGCATATGAGTCTCGCGTTAGCTTTGACCTATTTTGAATTCAATTCTTGGTGATATTTTATTCTCCTAGATCTGATGTTAGATTGTAGTGTTGTAATTTTGGGAAATTTGGCATAAACAAGTATAAATACAAGGTTATTTCACATATTTTCACCTAGTGAATTCAAGTGATCTTATGAGCATTCAAGTGAGAGCATTATAGAGAATTTAAGAGCTAATTATCAAGCATTTTGGAGCTACATTCAAAAATCAAACATCATGTTAAAGTCATCATGCATTATGTGTGATCTTTGAGCTAACATTTGTGATGTAGGTTTTTATGATTCAAGAAATCATTCAAGTCAAGATCCATAACATTCAATCAAGAGTCAAGATCTACATTCATGCTAGGAATTTCACATAAGATTGCAACATTTATATCAAGGGTTTGGTGAATTGTAACATTTTATATAATTCATTCATCATTCCTTCATTCTATTTCATTTCATTTCAAGGTTTGATTACCAAAACAAAGTTTGACCAAGGTAAACCCCTATCCACTAACAAATCAACATTTTTCTCTCTACATGTGTGATTGTAGATATAGGTGATTTAAGCCTTGAAGATCCTTTGAAGAAAAAGTTGCAATATATTGATGAAAGTTGTCAAATTTGTCAGGAAGTTATCATCTTCATGAAAAGTCACCTACAGGGTAGAATTCAAGCTTTCACATTTAGAGATCGAAAGAAAGAGAAGCTACATAAGATCACTAGAGGATGCCATAGTTTCAGAAAAAACCTAATACTAGGACTAAATCGCCACCTTGGGCATATGAGTCCCAATATACCACTTTTCAACAATTTTCTGTAGATCCCGATTTGCGAATTGTAGATTCCAAATTCAACCAAAAACCCTAAACTGGGACTAAATCACTCAGTCTGGTGTATGAGTCCTAGTTCAAATCAAAAGCAACAAATTTCAATGTTTTCAAGCCTTTCTTAGTCATCTCTAATTCTCCAAGTACCTTTCTATATATTTCTATTTTGCTATTTGATTTCATATTCTAAGTTTCTAGGGTTTAGTTTATTTATGTTTGCATCTCTTTCTTCTAAACATTAGCTTAGTGGTGAACCCCTTTTTTTAACCACACCTAGGTGACCTTGTAGCAATCTCTTTTCCTATTTGAATCATTAAGTTGAGATCTCTAGAGTTTCCTTTAATGAACTAGAGTGAAATAGGCCCCTTGTGTGTGTTCCATCTCCTAAAAGGTGGAGCACCCTATTTCCTTCGATTCATTTTGGTGAACCCGACCTTCAAACCCTTTATTTTTGATTTGGAGTGCATTAAAGTCCTAGATCTAGCTTAAATTAGCTTTGCATTAGATCTTGCATTGGTTAATTTGCATTTAGGACTTCTAAATCTTTCATTAGTGCATATAGGTTGCATTTTTGCATCTTGCATCATTAGATTTCATTTGACATCTATCATCGCACACAGTCTAGTCAACATAAAAATTAGAAAAATTAAAATTCACTCAAAATTTGCTTAGTTTAGTGTCAAAACCCTCATTTGGGACTCATTCGCCCCTCTGGGCGATTTAGTCCTAGTACAAATTGTTTTACTTGATTTTTGGGAATTTTGTGTTGTGTTTTTCACTATTTGATCCTTCTAAAAACTCTAACTAGGACTCATATGCCCCTCTGGGTGATTTAGTCCTGTGTCAGACCTAAAACTATATTTTACATCATTAAAAACTTTATTTTTGTGTTTTTGCTTACTATTATTAGATCTTTGTTTCAGATTACTACGTTTATGTTTCATTCATTTCATTAAGAACAAGTTTAATTTGGTTTCATGTCAAGTGCATTTGTAAACATAAGAATTGGAATTAAAGAATATCATTTATCTTGTGTTCATTGCATTTATCTTGCATTCATTTATTTTCCTTTGCATGAGCTTTAAAACTTTGTGTCCTATTCCTAATACTATAATGAGACATAGTTTAAGACTCATGTCATCCCACAATAGCACACTCATCATGGATCTTGGGTTATCTAACTCTTTCACTCATAGTGTTGACACTAGTGCACTAGGTATGGACCATACTCTTTACCCTCAAGTAGTATGAAACATGTTGAAACAATGGTTGCTAGTATCCCTCAAGAAAATATAGTCCAAATCCATGAAGAGTTAGCAAACCTAAAACATCAAGTGAGTACTAAAAACATTTCCAACACTGCTATTCCTACCATACATAAACATACATCGCATGCTTGAAAGTGAACAAGGAATAGAACTTGAACGTAACTTAGCTCAAATTTTTTGAAAACATCTTACCTCAACCACTATTTGTGATCAACCTTCAAACAATGTCCAAATTCAAGGAGGAACCCAAATTCCTCCTCCTACAACCATTGCCTCTATTCCTATCTATACCAACCCTCATGTTACCACAATGATGCAACCTACTATTAATGTATTTACCACCTTGGGTATTCTCACTAGCAATCCTAGTACCTTTTTGGCATCTCACGTCATATCTCTTACCACTTTACCTTCCATAAGCATTCCATTCACTTCCCCCTCACACACATATACACCTCCATCATATTCACCTCCATATCATAATACATCCAATCATGTCATCCTTAACCAACTCTTGTAAAAAGCTTCATTCCTTTGAAAGAAAATTTTCACTATAAACTAAAATCAAAATGGCCAACCATCACACTATGTCAAAAGCAATCCCTTATCCTTGGCGATATTAAGAACGCCAATACCACAAGGTATAGAGATTCATAGGTTTGATAAATATGGAGGGAAATGAGATCCATTTAACCATGTTTCCACTTACACTACCTTATGTAGTGATTTCATCCTTGAGGATAAGCTCTTGGCTAAGCTTTTCCCTAGGTCCTTGAAAGATACCACTTTAGAGTGGTTTTCCTCATTACTGAATAACTCAATTTGTTCATTCAATGAACTTGTTGAGGCCTTTATTAACAATTTTCAAGTGCATATGACTCCTAAGGTGATTTTAGCCAATTTGATGAGATGTAAGAAAAAGGATGATGAAAATTGAATTCATTTCATGCTACCAATCATTTTATTCCCAAATCGACGTAAAGATTCCAAATCCTCGTCTTAACAGATGTTGATTAAAAAATTACAAACTAAGATACAAGATAAGCTTGGCATGAAGTTTCCTTTCTTTGTACACTTGTGTACTACCCTTCACAATTATCAAAACTCAATTAGTAGTCATGAAATAAAACCCACCTCTAAACATCCTGAAAAGTATGAATCCACAAACCAAAACAATTACCAACCTTTTCAGAAACACAATAAAGGCTTCCTTCAACTAAATCCCCCTCAACCAACCCAACATGTTGATACCCAAGTGTCTTCTATAAAGAAGATAAATCCTTTGACATTTGGGGATCCAGCTAGACAATTTACTCCCTTACCCGATACCCTCCATAACACAATGTTACAATTTCTAAAATAGAAAATATTTTCCTTACCTCTTGTAAGAACTCCCAATCCTAATAAGCATTTAACCTTAAACTTTATATCTAATTCATATTTTCATTATCACCGAAAAAATGGACATGATACAAAACATTGTGAGTGTCTTAAACATCTTGTGCAAGACCTCATTGATTCTAATCAACTTCAAATTGGAGGCACGTTAATGATCAAGGAAATAAGTTTGTTGCCCCTCCTAGCCAGAATTCGAAAATATTTACCAATGTCATGCCAAATCATAACATTTCATTAGTCAAAGCTAGTGAAACTAAGAATAATGATGTGATGAATGTTGAGATAGATGATGACAACATCGATACTATTGAACAAGGTCCTATGGATACTATTGAATAAGATCCTATGGATAGTATGGTTGGATTGATGTAATTCTACCTCGTAAGGGAAAAACTAAAAATCCTCTTGACATTTCTTTCTCATCTAAAGATATCATTAGAAACACACTTAATGTTCCTCTTTACATAGCCGAACGAATCAATGATGAGCCCACTAATAGGATATTAATTGATCCCATTTATGGAAAGAATGTGATCACTAAAGAATTCTTACTTGTGCATGAACTTTATCAAGATACATATGATAGAATGAAATCATGGACAAAAGCACATATTGGTTTTGCTTGCCCTATGATTGGTTCTACCATCCTTCCTTTAAAATTTGGACCAAAACAATTAGATGTCTCATTCTCCATCATCCCAACATTGGATCAATTCCATGTGAAGCTTGATTATCTATGGCTATGCTCCATGGAAGTCATCCCATAAATCATGCATAAATGTTAAAATTTTCCCTTTGATAATGTGTGGATAGAAAAAAAGTAACCCTTCTACTTTTTCTCATGTTCAGGCCCTCCTAGTGGACTTTGGCTTGATTTTTCCTACATTTAATGTTGTAATGTGGCCAAGACATTCACATTAGGTCTCGAACCCTTGTGAACCATTAAGATTTCTAGGATGTAGATTTTTAAAGTGTTGTTAAGTGTTGTAACCCACTTTCACACTTTTCTAGGACCCTTTCATTATAATTCACTTAACTAACCCCTTTTTTATCACTTACCAAGTCTTATTTCAAAGTGTTGTAAAGAGTTGTAACAAACTCTCATGCTTTTCTAGACTTTTCATCACTAATTCAACCCTTTCTCATGTTTAATTGACCCCTTAATACACTTTTTGGCCATACTTAAGTGTATTTTTGAGGATATTCCCATTAGACCTTATTAAATACACTTTAATTCCTGACACCCAGTAAATTTTCCAGAGTGGGACGAAGTCGCCACCTAGGGCAACTTAGTCCCACTAGGCACAAAAATCAAAATAATTTTAATTTCTTTATGGGATTTTATTCTCTTATCCTTGAGGTCGTCTTGTGATGTGTTTTTAAATCAAGTATAAATAAATGGTTTTCTCCTCATTTTTCATCTCCTATAATCTCCTATTCACCCATTTATTCACTCAAGCAATTCATTCATTCACTTTTAATCATTCTCAAGAATTCAAGCACTCTAAGCATAATCAAGTCATCTATTGGAGCACTTCATTGCATATCTTTACATCTCTACATCAAGGGTTTGGTAAGTTTATGACATTGCATGATTTGTATTTATCATTCTCTTCTCATTTCATTTCATTTCATACGGTTTGATTACCAAAGTGGGGTTTGACAAAGGCAAACCCCTATAATCTAACCCTTAAAACTTTTCCCCCTCTTTGCACATGTGTTTGCAGGTCTTGTATGTAGAATTGTTAAAGAGGAAAGTGTCAAAAAGGTGTTTTCAATCCATCAAGGTCATCAAATTCAATAAAGCCCTAATTAAAGCTTGGAGATCATTTTCAGCCCATTTTCTGCAAATTTGAATCCAAACACTTGTCGGAAAAGGAAGTGTAGACCGAAAGCTACAGAATCCTGCTCTAAAATTCCAGAAATTCCCAGGTGGACTAAGTTTCCATCTATGGTGAATTAGTCCCATTTCCAGGCCTGAAAATTGATTTTTACATTTATGAGTACCCATTTGGCAGATTCCTGTTCTGACAGATTTTCCTCAAAACTGGACTAAGTCACCCAGCTTGGCATAAGTGTCCCAATCAACATTTCCAATCAAATTTGCAGGATTCTAGAGCCTTTTTGCATCATACTTTAGATTCTATGTGGACCTCTCCAATTCTATTTAATTCTTTTATCATTTGCTTGCATTCTTAGGTGTTTTTGCATACATCACTGTGTTTTCCAACACTTTGCATTTCTTAAGTTTTGCACTAATAATCATCTTTTATTTTCAATCCTTTGCATTTATACATCATAATTAGGCATATTACATGCCTCATTACATTAATCTTTGCATGTTTACATTGCATTTTGGCTCATTCTTTCCCCTTTTAGGTGAAAAACCCTAGAAGGACAACAAATAATTCAGGTGCCAAAATCTTTGTTTACATTTTGGTGAACCTGACTTTTGAAAATAATTTCTTCTAATTTCAAGTGCATCCTAGGTTTAATTTTCATTAGCATTGCATTAGGTGTTGCATTGTTTAAATTGCATCCTAGGGTTTTAAAAATAAAATTAGTGAAAAAGCTTATATAGCTTGCATTTTTGCATCATATTTCATTAGAAAAAAACAAAATTCTACATTTTCATACTATAGTTGCATCTGTGCATCTAAAAGACATAAAACTACATTCAATTTTTTTGAAAAATTACAAAAAAAATCCTCACTAGGACTAATTCACCACATTGGGTGACTTAGTCCTTCCGCACATTTTTCATTGTAATTTGTAGCATTTTCTAGGTATTTTCTACATTTTTGTTTTCTATTATTTTCTTTTGTCATACCTTCTAGATTTGTTGTTTATTGCATTTAATTTTCCTAAATCATGGATTTCCTTTTAATAAGTTTTGGATGTCATTAAAATCTTTAGTGGACATGTCAAATTGTGCCTTTGGAACTGATCCTAGTGACCTTGAGCTTCCTCATGCTCCTTCAACTCCTCATGATGTTGACATCATTGGAGAAGATGATGATAACATGAATAAGTTCTTAAATGAGTGCCTTGACAACCTTGAACCTAATGCATCCTTTTATCCATCCATGAAACAACAAGATCTTCCTATAGTCTCACCTCCTAATACATTTGGTTACTGCATTCTGAAACAAACAAAGGACCTATGTTCCCTCCAATAGGTGGACTTAGTTCCTCTAACCAAGCAACTCCTTAACCATTCTATGACAACAAAGTTACCAACACACCAATCAACCTTGAAAAAACTTATGGAAAAGGTTTTACCATCTTGAGCAAACAAGGATGTGATACAACAACTGAACATAACATTCATCAACCTTTAGAACAAATTCCAAAAGATGAAAACACAATAGGGTTAGGATATCAAGATCCTCCTCATGACAACAAGCCTCCTTTTGAATATTGGAGATGTCCTGATGATGGCACAATGATATTTGATTCCCCTCCCAATTTGAATGTTCTCCTTCCACATGAACAACACTTACATGACTGCAATGACAAGGATGATAGGATCCCCATGGGCCCTCTTCCTACTTCAATTCATGAAAAGGGTGAATCTAGTAAATGAAAACAACCTTAAAATTTGAAAAAACTAAAGTTTCCTCTCCATCCATCACCTGAATGTGAAAGGAAACTACAAATTATCTTTAAAAGAGGTCTCATCCTATTACCACCTATGAATAGGCTAGTAATCTATCCTAAATATTCCAATATACCCTATTGTAAATACCATCGTGTTCTCTGACACCGAAGTGATGAGTGTCAGACATTGAAGGAAATACTAAGTACCACTTCGATGACACTAACTGTTATCCCATCATCTCATAGTACACTTTCCCACACCTCATCATGTAATAGTTATAGAACATCCTCTTCTCACTATTACATGACCTTTCCCATCACCTATCTCGGCTCATTCTTTTCTTGCACTCAGTGGGGGTAAGAAGGTGTTAGCATTGTCTTAGTAATGCATTTTTCATTGTCCCCTAGTTACGTTATCCAACTTCCATTTATACCGATTGAGATTGGAAGGCGGATGATTTTCTTGATGGTTAACATGCATTTTCTTTACTTTTTTACTTTCTTTTTCTTTTTCCTTTTATTTTATGTGTATGTGCGTATCATGTTCCCCCATAATGTGACGTTTGATGTTCTCCTCTCCTCGTAACATTCTTCTATTTGTCTCTCCATTCTTTTATATGTCGTACATATCTCTTTCACCTTTGTTCTATGTTTTCCTTTTGGGGATGACGCAGGCATTGAGACACCCTATGTCTCTTCCATGTTGACCCAAAAGGTCTTTCCATTCTCTCTTTCACTTTTTTTTTGTGTTTTCCTTTTGGGGATGACATAAAGTGTTGAGACGCCCTATGTCTCTTCCATGTTGACCCAAAAGGTCAAGTTCCATTCTTCTCTTTGCTTTTGTCTCGTTTTCCTTTTTAGGATGACACAACTGTTTCAGAGTACCCTATGTCTCTTATATGTTAATTCCAAAAGGTCTTTCCTTTTTCTTTTTCATTTTGTTTTTTGTTTTCTTTTTGGGGATGATGCAAGGAATTGATACCAAAATTTCTCTCATGTTGAGCCAAAATATTTTTCATTTTCATTTTCATTTGCTTTTGTTTTCCTTTTGGGGATGATGCAAAGCATTAAGACATCCAATGTCTCTTCCATGTTGCCTCAAAATAGACTTTTTTTTTTCTTTTTTTCACTATCTTTGTGTCATTCTTTTAGTTATATGTGTATTTGGGGAATGATCATAGTTTTGAGCTATTTAATCAAAACATTGCAAAAAATAACATACTTACCCCAAATCCATAGATCCTTTATGTGTTTGGTGTTTCTCATTTTGGGGGGAAACCCCTCTTTCTTTTGTTTCTTTTTCATTTGCATGACGTAGCCTTACTCGAAAATGTATGAATTGGAATAGGAGCTTTCCAAGTTGTCTCTCATTTCTTCTTTCTTTTTGCTTTGTTCATTTCCTACTTTAAAGTAATTTCTCACAAAATGGTGTGTAGCAATTCCTTTAAAGTGGGGGCATACATTGGCATTATTCATTTTGCATTTTTCTTTTTCTTGGTTCTTAGTGTAGCCTTGTTACTTTATATGATGGGTTTGTCACTTTGTGGATGACATTGGGTCTGATGTCTTTCATGACCATGATCTATCTCAGCATATTGCATTCCTCTTGGTGGCCTGATGTGATGCACTACATCCCCTAAGTTGTGAATTTTCTATTCTTGGATTGGTCCTCTCTTGGAAACATTAGACACAATGTTCCCTAGGTTACAGGCCTCACATGAACTAAGCAAGACTCATTTGAACATTTCTTTTGTATGTTACATTCTACATTTATATGGCCACCTTGCATAACATAGTTTACATGCCTATGGTGCCATCGCATTTGTTCATGAGTTCTAAGCATACAAAGATTTTCTTATCTCATGAAGCATGAAACAACATTGTCCTTTGTGGTGCCTTATTAAAGTTATCAGGAGGTATAACTTTGATATTGTTGAGTGGGAAGCCCATTCCAAGGCATGACTTTTCCCCATAGCCACCTGTGTGTTTTGTGAGTTCATACTAGACGTGAGTGTATGTTTCTCACCTTTTGGGCCTTCTCACTTGGTAGACAACCATGAGTTTCATTGCCCCAGAGTGAGTACACATTTCAAGACAAACAACTTAGATCTGATCCACAACGAGTTGGAAAAATGATCAAAGCATTCTTTCATTCTTTTTCATCATTTTCATGTGTGTTCCTTTATGCTTATGACTGGTTTTCCATGGGATCTTGATCCTATGGGCTTGATCATCCCTCTTTATCATTGTTGTCATATCTTACTAGCATGAGTACATTTTAACCCCTCTTGATTGCATGATCGGCTACTTTAGTGTGAGTTTGAAGTAGGTTCATCCTCTCACTAAAGTGGGGGCTAACTGTGGACACAAAAAAGTAACTCTTCTACTTTTTCTCATGTTCAGGCCCTCCTAGTGGACGTTGGCTTGATTTTTTCTAGATTTAATGTTGTAATGTGGCCAATACATTCACATTAGGTCTTGGACCCTTGTGAATCATTAAGATTTCTAGGATGTCTTGTAAAAGTGTTGTGAAGTGTTGTAACCCACTTTCACACTTTTCTAGGACCCTTTCATTACAATTCACTTAAATAACCCCCTTTTATCACTTACCAAGTCTTATTTCAAAGTTTTGTAAAGAGTTGTAACAAATTCTCGTGCTTTTCTAGACTTGTCATTATTAATTCAACCCTTTCTCATGTTTAATTGACCCCTTAATACACTTTCTGACCATACTTTAAAAGTGTATTTTTGAGGATATTCCTATTATACCTTATTAAATGCACTTTAATTCTTGACACCTAGTAAATTTTCCCTGGTGGGACCAAGTCACCACCTGGGGCGACTTAGTCCCACTGGGCATAAAAATCAAAATAATTTTAATTTCTTAGTAGAATTTTATTCTCTAGCCCTTGAGGTCGGCCTGCGATGTGTTATTTTTGGGAATTATTGAAAAATCAAGTATAAGTAAAGGGTTTTCTCCTCATTTTCATCTCCTAAAATCTCCTATTCACCCATTTATTCACTCAAGCAATTCATTCATTCACTTAATCATTCTCAAGCATTCAAGCACTCTAAGCATAATCAAGTCATCGATTAGAGCACTTCATTGCATATCTTCAGATTTCTACATCAAGGGTTTGGTAAGTTTATGACATTGCATGTTGTTTATTTATCATTCTCTTCTCATTTCATTTCATTTCCTTTCATAGGGTTTGATTACCGAAGTGGGGTTTGACCAAGGAAAACCCCTATACTCTAACCCTTAACCCTTTTCCCCCTCTTTCTATGTGTGTTTGCAGGTCTTGTATGTAGATTTGTCAAAGAGGAAAGTGTCAAAAAGGTGTTTTCAATCCATCAAGGTCATCAAAGTCAACAAAAGTCCTAATTGAAGCTTGGAGATCACTTTCAACCCATTTTATGTAGATTAAGATCCAGACAACTATCAGATAAGGAAGTTTAGACCAAAATCTAAAGAATCCTGTTCCAAAATTCTAGAAATTCCCAGGTGGACTAAGTCACCATCTTTGGTGAATTAGTCTCATGTTGCCAAGCCTGAAAAATTATTTTTACATTTCTAAGTACCCATTTGGCAGATTCATGTTCGAGGAGATTTTCCCCAAAATTGGACTAAGTCACCCAACTTGGCGTACGTGTCCCAATCAACATTTCTAATCAACTCTAGAGGATTCCAAAGCCTTTTTGCATCAAAATTTATATTCTAGGCGCACCTCTCCAGTTTTTTTAAATTATTTTATCATTTTCTTGCATTCTTAGGTGTTTTTGCATACATCACTATGTTTTCCAGCACTTTGCATTTCTTAAGTTTGCATTAATAATAATCTTTTATTTTTAGTCCTTTGCATTTAGACATCATAATTAGGTATATTACACCCCTCATTAAATTAATCTTTGAATGTTTACATTGCATTTTGGCCCATTCTTTCCCCGTTTAGCTAAAAAACCTTAGAAGGAAAACAAAGAATTTAGGTGCCAAAATCTTTGTTTACATAATGAAATATTTATTGTGCTCCATATTGTCTTTAATCTCGTGTCTTCCTATTGGAACTTTTCATTGGATTTATTTTGGCCTAAACCTATTGAACCTATTAAACTTTGAGAGGACTTCTTTTTCAAATGCTATCAAAAGTTTAAGGAAAAATGTGTAGCAGAGTTATCTATTCGAAACATGCCTCAACCTATGATAGAGCCTCCTATCCTTGATGAAACCTGTGACATAGGTTTTGGGAACCCAAAATGCTTGTCACTCAAATTAGGATTTTTTCTATATGATATGATGTAAATGAACTTGAATAAATGAAATTGACTGATTAAGATGATCTAAAATGAATGCAAAAGTGCAATTTAAGCTATGTTTTAAAACACATTGTGATATGCAAACAATTATGAAAATGAAGAAATTATGTGAAACAAAAGTTACAGGGATAAATCTAAGTGCACCTAAATGGAATATGAGCTATCTGGAGTGTCTGGAATGCTGATGAATTTTATTAACTTTTCACAGTGGGCCTCATTTGCCCAGGGTGGCGAATCAGTCCTCCTATTGATGAAAAACTATTGGGAGCCAAATTTTGTCTGTCGGGATCTGAAATCTAACAAAGTTCAAGTTTCCAGTCCTAAGGTGGAACTCATTCGCCATAGGTGGTGAATCAATCCGCTCCCAAATTTCTGAAAAACCAAGAGGCAACTCTGCAACACTAGATCTAGGAATGTCTGCTTGTCGGGTTGCCAAAGTCAAATCTGTAGAAAAAGGACAAATAAGTCTCTCCAAGCTTGAATTTGACTTATGTTGACTTGAAGTACCTATTTAACATGAAAATAAATATTCAACACCTTATAACCTATCAAATCTAAAAGCAAAAGGCTACAAATACACAAGCAAAAGGGGAAAAATGATTAGGGTTAGTGAATAGGGGTTTGCCTTGGTCAAACCCCACTTTTGGTAATTAAACTCTTGAAAAGATAATGAAATGAAAGAGAAAGATAAAGTAATAACATGCAAATGATATCCAATCACCTAACTCTTGATCTTGTAATTCTAAAGTAATGTCAATGGTAGCTTCAAAGTGCTCGAAAAGTGCTTTAATTGTTGATGTAAGATGCTTGAATGCTTGAATGTATAGGTGGATAAGTGAATTTGATGAATTGGGGGTTGAAATGAGATGAAATCACTTATTTATACAATTCTCAGTAAGCCTTTACCATTGTTCATACTCACTAGGTCGACATCAAGTGTTTTGAATAAAATTTGTAAATTTGAAATATTTGACCTCCAGCCAAGGGGACCCATTCACCACCCATAGCAAAATGGGTCCCACCTAGACCCAAAACAAGTGTCGGGAATAACGTTATATTTAATGTTATTTGTCGGGATAACATTCAAAAATACAATTAATTAAGTCATATGAGGGCGTAAAAAGGAAAAATAAAGCATGAGAAAGGTGTAAATAGTGAAGATGTGCCTAGAAAAGTGTGAAGGCTTGTTACAAGACTTTACAACACTTCAATATAGGACTTGTTGATGAGAAAAAAGGTGATTTTTAGGTAAATTGTATTAAATAAAGTCTAGAAGAATGTAGAAATGTATTACAACACTTCACAAAACCTTCACAAGACATCAATCTTTGAGTTTTAGTACCTAAATAAGCATGTTCAAGCCATGATACAACATAAAATCAAAGCAACATAATTCCAACACCATGAAACAAGACCTAAAAGGCCATGAAAATAACAGAGGGCCATTTTTCTATGGCACAAAACAATGATTGAACCAACACCCCTTCCAAATAACCAAGACCATCCTAAGAAAAATTCTCTGACTATATCCTATAAACGACCAAGAGACAACCAAAACAATCCTATCATGCCTTCTAAGATAATTTTTTAAAACAAAATCTAAAGAGAAAGTGGTTGAACATCCTCCTATGGTTCCTTCTATTCCTCCCCTTATGGAATAAAAGAAATCTATGGTTGTGTAGCATAAAAAAATACATCCTTGGACATTTTCACACTCATTTGGGTCTTTCTTATGGATGTTGGCCTAGTTTTTCCTATATTTAATGTTGTAATGTGGTCAACACATTCACATTAGGTATTGGACCCTTGTGAATCAATAAGAATTCTATGATGTCTTGTAAAAGTATTGTGAAGTGTTGTAACCCACTTTCACACTTTTCTATGACCTTTTTATTATAATTCACTTAAATAACCTCTTTTTATCACTTACCAAGCCTTATTTCAAAGTGTTGTAAAAAACTTTCATGCTTTTCTAGGCTTGTCATCAATAATTTAACCCTTTCTTATGTTTAAATGACCCCGTTATACACTTGCAGGCCTTACTTAAGTGTATTTGTGAGAATAATCCCATTAAACATCATTTAATACACTTTAATTCCTGACACCCACTTAAATTACCCTAGTGGGACCAAGTTGCAACTAGGGGCGACTTAGTCCCACTTGGCACAAAAATCAAAATTATTTCAAAATTCTGGTGGCATATTATTTTCTAAGCCTTTAGGTCATTTTGTGATGTGGTATGTTTGAGAAATTTTGTATAATCATGTATAAATATAAGGTTTTCCTCTCATTTTTCATCTTCTAATCTCTCTTAATCTCATTAATTCACTTAAGCATTCAAGCAATTATCAAGCATTCACTTTAGCATTCTAGGAATTCTCAAGCATACATCCATTGGAGCTTCTATTTGCATATCTTTAGGTTTCTACTTCAAGGGTTTGGTGAGTTGTAGCATGGAATGTTGTTCATTCATCATTCTATTTTTATTTCATTTCATTTTGAAGGGTTTAATTACCAAACCAGGGTTGACCAAGGCCAAACCCTATTCACTAACCCTAAACACTTTTCCCCCTCTTTGCATGTGTTTTGTAGGTCTTGTATGAAAATTTGTCAAAGAGAAAGGTGTGAAAATTTGTCAAAATTTCATAAAAGTCTTTCAAAGTTAACAAAACCCTAAAAGAATCTTGGAGATCACCTTCAGAACAAATTGTGTAGATTCGGATCCGAAAAACCTGTTAGGAACTAAAGTGCAGACCAGGAGCTACAGATTACCTCTTTGAATTTCTTAAAATTTGGAAGTGGACTAAGTCACCATTAGTGGTGAATTAGTCCCACTACCAGGCCTGAAAAGTGCTTTCTACAGTTTTGGATACCCTTTTGTCTGAAACGTGTTCCGACAGAATTTCCCTTAATTGGGACTAAGTCACCCAGCTTGGTGTAAGTGTTCCAATTGGCATCAACAATGATTTCTATAGGATTATAGAGCTCCTCTACATCACTTTCTAGTTTCCAAGTGCACCTCTCCAGTCTCATTTATTTTTGTTACAATTTACTTGCATTTTTAGTTCATTTTGCATATCACAATGTGTTTTGAAACAAAGTGCATTTTCTTAGTTTAGCATTAATATTTGATTACTTTTATCAGTTCTTTGCATCTAGGGAATTCCATTTAGACATATTTCAATCATATTTGCATTAGTATTGAGTGAACCACCTAGATTTTTGGGATACCTTTCTCCTTTTAGGTGCAAAACCCTAGAAGTGTAGGAGAGTCCTATCCCAAAAAAATTATGGTTCATTTTGGTGAACCTCCATTTTGAACATTCTATTTTTAATTTTTAGTGCACTTACATCCTAGGAATAGCTTACATTGGAATTGCATTGCATTTTTCATTATTTAAATTGCATCCTAGGGTTTCCAAATTTGCATTAGTGAAAAGCTCATCTAGATTTCCTTTTTGCATTTCATTTCATTAATAATCAACAAAATTTTGCATTTTCATATTATATCTACATCTAAAAACCTAAAAATCATAAAATCCAATTAAAAAATTATGAAATTTTCCAAAAAAATCACTGCCTGGACTCATTCGCCACCCTAGGTGACTTAGTCCAATTTCACATTCTGCACCACAATTTCTATCATTTCTAGTACAGCCTCTACATTTCTATTTTTTGTCATTACATTTCTATTACTACTTCCATATTTTTTGTTTTATTCAATTTGTTGTATTTATTTTGTTTTCATTCATTTGCATCATGGATAGGCATTTTAACAAGCTTTGCATGTCATTAAAATCCTTAGTTGACATGTCAAGTTGTGCCTTTGGAACTTATCCTAATGACATTGAACTTCCTCATGCTCCTTCAACTCCTCATGAATGTCCTCCTCGTGATTTTGGAATTATTGGAGAAGATGATGATAGCATGAATAAGTTCCTAAATGAATGCCTTGACAACCTTGAATCTAATGCATCCTTTTATCCATCCATGATCCAACAAGACCTTCCTACAGTACCACCTCCTGATATGTTTGGTTACTTACATCTTGAAACAAACATTGAACCTAAGTTCCCTACACAAGGTGAACTGAATTCATCTAAACAAACACCCCCTCAACCATTCTATGATAATAAAGTAACTAATATTCCAATCAACCTTGAAG
>VDFB02054899.1:357350-394312 GCA_007258455.2 Sequoia sempervirens
GGAGATTGTGGGAGAGAGTGGGAGAGAGTCAGAGAGCGCATGAGAGGGTGGGAGAGAGTTGGAGAGAGTGGGAGAGAATGGTTGAGTGGGAGATAGGGTGGGAGAGGGTGCGAGTGGGTTGGAGTGGATCTACTCTATAAATCTTAAAAACAATAACTTTATTATAATGCGAGCGCGTTTTGAATAAGTAGAGAAATGGTCGTTTAGCAAGAAATAACTCGCTCACGTTATAACGCGAGTAGATTTTTTATTGCACTAAAAATGGTTAAAAAACAAAATGTACCCATGATGTTGGCCCACATTCTGCATATTCTCTTGGTTCTATGCATGCTCCAACAAAAATTATCTTTTTGGTGATTGAATGAAGTGTGCATGCATGATTTTTAGATTCCACCACCTTTGCATAAAATAGCAGAGTTTTCACATTAAAAGGCATATAATATGAATTCAAGTTTGAATTACAGTGATAACTGATATACAATTGAAGTTTGGAAGGGAACAAGCTTTTGAAAAAGTCAAATTTTTGAGGAGTTTGAGGAAAGAAGAAGCAAAGGCTACATAATTGGGTAGAACTCCTCCATTTGAAACTTTGGTTTTTTAGGTATGTGAAATCTTTGTACATTTTCTTTCATTCTATTATGGCTTGCTTTCATTTTTGTTGTTTTTCTTATTCCATGTTGATCAAATTGTTTGTTTTTCATGTTACAACCTTAGGTTGTCAATGGACATTTTAAATTACACAATTCTATACACTTTCCTATTACATTTTTAAACCACATCTCTTTGAGGCATTTTGTTAAATTTAACAATTGAATTTTTTGTATGCTTCCAAAGCTTTCATTGAGCTATTTTGTCAAACAGTTATACAAACCAGCTGATTGCCTTGTCTATGCTACCAAATTTTCCATACATGTCTCTAAAAAAATGGAATATACTCCTAATGTAGTAGGGGGAGGCCTGCAACATACAAACACACAACTCCAATCTACAAACAAATTTTCAATTTACAATTTCATCATGACCTCTTCTTTCAACAAATTCACATTGTTTAGGTTGTAGCATATCAAAGTCACTCAATCGGGTATAATTCCCCACACAACCTTCTCACTTCTCAGCAGACCCCCAAATCCAAAAATAGTCTTTACTTAGGTCTCAAAACAGAATATTTTCCAACTTTTAGGACCTTGCATGCTCAAATAGGTTTCCAATACAAAAACCCTCAATTTGCTCATAAATATCTAGGGTTTTGTATATTTCACAACTCCAAGGCCTTCCAAGCCTCACCAAAGCATCAAAAAAGTTTGTTAGGGTTTTCAAAAACAAAATAAACCTTCACTAGGTCTTTAGCCTCATTAGATCTCAAAAACACCACTTTGGTTCCTCCTTTTCATGCCAAAAACTCACATTCTCAGCCTAAGATAACATCACCATCCCTATAGACGCCTTACCACTATTAAAAGAAACATGAAACTTGAAAAAAACATATTATAGGCCTTTTCTCGAATCACAGGTCACCACAGTAGGAGGAAAGACTCCATCTTTAAATTAAAGTAAAACTCATACCCTGCTGGTCTGTACAGGCTGATCATGAAGAATGGAGTTTTTCGTTCACCGAAACAACCAAAGGAGTCTCAAAATAGATTGAAGTCCAAGTTAAGACCTACCACCACAGTGATTTATGAATTTCTAATCATGAGAGGCCTATACTGGGCCATACACAGGAAAAAGAAACTAAAAACACAGAAAAAATACTTGAAACTCCATAGTTTAGGCATTGAGTAGAGCACCAAATCCTCAAAAGAAATTCATTGAACCCTTTATTTGGGCTAATAGTTTTTATATATACATTTTCAAATCAGGAGTTCCAACTTCCTTCAACGCCCATAACCACCCTTGAACCACCAAACCTTCATTAAGCCTAAAAGTACTAGTATTAGCAATGGTTTGCTTAATAAGCTTCATTATGCAAATTTGTTGTTCTACAAACCTAGGACCATTTAGACACCTTTATTTTACCCAATACAGATCCTTTCAACATATCCAACAATCACCAATGCTTGTTTTGTACCAATTAAGGGCCCAAATTAGCCCACTTTTACAAAGGACCACCTTCAAAACTTGTCCAAATCTCCTAAAACCTTGAGGCAGCACTTTATATCTATCAAAACTTCAAATTATAGCATTAGATTGCAAAGATTCAATCATTTACCACCCAAACCATAAAACCCTCTCCCTAGGTTTAGAAATTGTATGTTTTATTGAAAGTAGCACTTGCCAAACACTCCAAAACTTGAAAACTATTGAAACAAGCCTAATATACCTTGCTCATGTTCAATGTAACATAAAATAACACTGCCCAACTCAGAAACTCAATTTCAGTTGCCAAAAGCTCAATTTTGTTAAGGAAAACTCAACATTTTCTCATTTGATTTGACACCCAATCCAAGATCATCCTCCATTCAAGTTTATCATGGCCTTTTATAATGTTTCCTTCTTAAAACAAACCACTTCAACTTCAAAAACTAACATTTGAAAGAGGTGACCGTTGGTCTCCCTCTTTAATAGACTTTTACAACCCTTCACTATTAGTTAATTTGACTTGACTTAGCACTTTTTGCACAAGTAAAATTATTCGTCATGCCGAAGAAACAAACTGTTAAAAGGAAAAAACTAATAGATGATCAGCTCCAAGCCTTTAGAGATAAAGAGAAAAAATAGATGAGGGAATATCGTGAAAAGTAGAAATTGGGAACGATTGACAAAAACAAGCCAGTTGAAGTGGAACCTCAATTGTCAAAAAGAGAAAAGAAATTGGCAGCACAAAGGGCATGAATGCGAAAGAATCATGCTAGGGGAGATGCATATACCATAGTTGGAGACACACCCTCTACTGCAAGTGAATATGAAGGGACACCATTAAGCACAAGCAAATATGGAGGGACACCATGTACCACAAGTGAGTATGGTTGGACACCATCCACCACATCTAAAGTTGAGAGTATGTATCATCACTCGGATTTGATGAATGAGGTATGCCATCATCCCCACGTGAACCTCAAGGTATGTATTCTATTCCACCTTCGGTCAAAGGTATGCAATCTAGCCCACCTCAATTAAATATTGATGAAATTGCTAATGTTGAGATATATGTACCTAAGAGAACACCACCTAGAATTTTGCGTAGAAAGCCAAAGTTTTTGATTAATATTGATGAGGATATTTTGCAACACATGGAAGGAAAGATTCGAGAATGCACTTGTAGAGGATATGCTGATAAGATTTGGAAAATTTTCTTTGAAAGGCTAAATGAGACCGAAAGATGTCAACTATTTGTTCAAATGATGCAAGGTTTAAAGTACAGAAACATCATGAAGACTCTTGGGTTGAGAACATCTAATGCATCAAGCGAAAACACTATTGTGAAGAAACTAATGGATGCTTATGAGAGTGTGGGTAAGACCTCATGCTCAAAGGATAGTAATGTCACCCGACGTGTCATTACATCGACTTTGGTAAGCTATCAAACAAAGATATCTCATCTCATTAAAAAGACAAGTGAATAAATGGGAATTAGTAGAAAAACTTTATCAAAAGTCATTCAAATGTGGCAAAGAATTGAGGGCACCGATTCAAATGAATTATGGGCATTCTCGAGAAGACTTCCACATAAAGATAAAAAAGTTGTTGAAGCATTGAAAACAATAATTGAAGATTATTGGAAGAATAATACAAGGCCATCTCCGAATCAAAGAGATGTTGAAAGAAGGAGAATTGGTAGTCGAAACCGTGAGCCACATCCAAAGCATTTTTTGGATACAAATCAAACCCAATTTTTTCATAAATTTGAAAATGCTTATCCTCAAATTAGTATTTCTTAAATATTTTTTGAAATGATTAAACCTTTTTATGTCAAGATAAATCACACATACACTACTTGTTGTTGTAGACTACATATTGAATTGGCTAACCATTATGATGTTTATCATTCTATATGTTGATATTTGCATACTAATGATGTTTTGCAGGATTGTGGCATAGAAGCCCCAACAAAATCTTCAAGAGAGTTCTTATCAAAAAATTTATGTCAAATAGAGGATGGACAAATATTCTATAGGACAACATGCTTGGATGGTTCATGCAATTTTTGTGGTGGCTTGCAACGAATGCCAGTATGTCAACATATGGAAACCATAGATGAGGTGGGACACAAACTAGTAGATTTCGAGAAGTATAAAATAGTGGCATATGTAACAAAAGATGGGTCTCAATTAAAAAGGTGTGATTTGGTTATTGAGAAGATTCCAGTGTATTAGTTTATGTCCATGTTTCATGAGAATCTAGTGTATGAGTATGCAAGGCATACCCATAGAGCCTGATGGTTGGATACACAATTCAAGATATGCAAGGAAACCTTTCCAGTTGATAGCATAGTATCAGTGGTTGAATTCACAGAGAACTACACTCTAAAGCCACAATGTGAGGTGCAATTACAGTATTACAACTCCACATAGGTTTCGATATTTGTGCACATAACATTCATTCATGCAATTGATAGTACAAAGGACCAAAGGGAGGTAGTGAGGGAGTATCAATTTTATATTAGTGATGATCGCACACATTCTACAGAGTTCATGCAAGGTTGCTTCCAGATGTTCTATAGTGATTTGGTTTGGAGGGGCATAGCATACGGTCGGCATATAATATGGTCAAATAACTGTGAAGTACAGTTCAAGAACGTGTGCATGTTCTACTGGTTGTGCATGATGCATCTCACTACAGGTGTTCAACATATGTGGAACTTTTGTGAGGCCAGGCATGGAAAGGGTGAGCATGATGGTGTAGGAGCATGCGTGAAAAGAGCATTAGCATGAGAAGAGTTAAAGTATAAAGATAGTGCAAAGTTGACAAATGCAAGTTCAATCGTCGAGTGGTTTAATGCTTCGATGGGTCCAGGTAATGAAGGTATGTCTTCAGTTTGTAGATTTTTTTGGTTGATGGATGATACTAACATTGCACCATATGAGGATTTTTGTACACTAAAAGGATTGAGTGAGCTACACTCTTTCCTTAGCTCAAATGTAGGTTCATGGAGTATCGATACATGTAAGATTGCATGCTTTTGTTCTTCATGTACAATGCAAGCCTGGAATGATTGTGAGTCAGGGGAGTGGGTTGACAAATGGTTGACAAGTTATCTTACCCCACTTCACACATATTGCCCTCCGACGGCATTTGAACTAACACAGATGGAATCATTAGTCGACTTTGACCACGTATCAGATCTAGTTCAACCAGGTAATATATCTACTTGCTTAGTTTTTGAAATTCCATATTGTTATCTTACTTTGTACTATTTTTGTAATGTTGACTAATTTCAAGTGATTTTATGCACATATCAATGTAGGGAATGTTTATGCAGTTATTGCAGATGAAGAAAATGAAGAGGGAACAGACTATTACTTGTGTTGTGTTGAGGGAAAGAAGAAATTGGAAGCCCCAGTTATAGATGGAGAAAAAATCAAATACCTTATAGGCTCAATTTTTGTTACTGGAATGTGGCTTAGAAGGTACCCACATAAGAGTGTTAAAAATTGGTTGTTTGAGGACTTTGACATGCATTGTAATATTATTCATTACTCAAACCTTGTTGCGGCATCCAATGTTTGTTTGAGAAAATATGGGGGTAGACCTTTGAACAAGCCCTTGTGGAAGGTTCGTGAATCTGACCATGAGGCAATACTTGACACAATAATGAGTAGAGCAGATCCAGATGGTTCATTGGATTAATCTGTAAGTATATGCACAATGGTTCTTATTAATTTATACTTGTATCCACGCTAATTTGTTTGATTCCAATGCTATCATGTCTTATTTTACTTTGCGTATCTGTAAGTAACTCGATAAACATTGAATGGTGTCCCCTTGCAGAAAATGCAGATTTATGAGCCATCCAAGAGAATCTTAGGCATAAAAGCAATGCAACATCCCTATTTTGATGATCTTGAAAAATCTCAATTATGATTTTCAACCATTATAAAAGTGTGTTCGAAGCTTGGTGAGGTAATTTCAAGTTATTCATTTGAAGTTAACCTTATCATGAGCACCTATGATGTAAACATTATAGGAGTATCTCGAATTTCAAGATATTCTAGATTCATGAGAGGTGTTGTGTGCAATAGGTATCTTGGAACTCGCAATGAAGATGTATGAGTAGGAGTGACTAAGTTGAGAGACTGTCATGCCTATCTGTAAGTGCCTTCCATCTATTTTCATTTCATTTCCATTTTGGACATGAGTTTTTTATTTTTATTCTTTTACTTTGCCTATCTGTAACTAAACGAGTAAAAATTGATTAGTCTCTCCTTGTAGAAAATGTTGATTTTGGAGCCATCGAAGAGAATCTCAGCCAAAAAAGTAATGCAACATCCTTATTTTGATGATCTTGACAAATCTCAATTTTGATTTCAAGCCATTATAAAATAGTGTGTGAAGCTTTGTGAGGGAATCTCAAGTTTCTCATTTGAAGTTAACCTCTAAATGAGAACCTATGATGTAGACATTATAAGAGAATCTCGAATGTATGAGTGACATTGTAAAATATCTATGAGAACAGAGTACCTAAGGCATTGTAATGAGATTTACTTGTAATGGCATTTACTGAAATAATGAAATTTGGTGTAGGGGCACCAAGGTTATTTAGGAAATTTGGTTCACAAAAATCTTTTAATTTAGTTTTTTGTTTTTATTTTTGTCAATTGAATAAGGTCATAACACATCCACAATTGATTTATAATGTAATAAATCATTTTATTTACAAAAAGAATAGTTAGGCATGATTGGAAAGATGTAGAATCATTTGTAAAGGCTATTTAAAGCCTCTTGAAGGCTATTTAAGTCAATATTTGAATTTGTAGCCTTTTGAAGGAAAATATTTGAATATGGTTGTAAATGTACTATTAGTGAGAGTTAGATTGTTAACCTTCAGAGAGTAGCAGTATTTATGTTGATGAAATTTCCTTTAGATGCAAGGATTCAAAGCACATCAACCATGTGCCACAAATGATTAAATCCTAGGGACGATCTGTAGCAATGAAAGAGTCTAAAAAGGTAGAGAGAGCTACACTAAGGACTTAGGAGAAACTTTAGTGATGCAGAGTCAAGGTGGAGAAGACTCAAAAAAATTAGATTTCAGTAAATCAACAACCTTTGTTATTTCATTTGGCCATCTTGGAACAACTACCAACAAAAAGGCTTCCAAACTCAACAATTTGGCTTAAATTTTAGAGAATTCCTCTCAAGGACCATCTCATCATCAATATAGCATCTATTCAAACCCCCAACACCATTCCCAAGCTAGACATACAAGGTTTCTTTGCAATTTCTTGGAGATCCTTCAAATTGCCCTGCAAAAAGGCTACAAAATTAGCCTTGTTTTACAAAAAAATTGCTCTTTAAACTTATTCTAACCAAACAATCTCTTATATAGTAATCAAATAGGTCACAAAACTCCCAATTCCATAGGTTTTAGAAAAGCACTCAACCTCTAAGCCATAATTTCTTAAAACCCTCAATTTTCTAACAAATACCTAGGGTTTTTAGCATCTCACAACTCCAAGGTCTTCCAAACCTAATCAAAGCATAAAAAAAGTTTTTTAGGGTCTTCACACACATAATAAACCTTCACCTATCCTTTAGACTCAATAGATCTCAAAAACATCACTTCGGTTCCTCCATTTCAAGCCAAAATCTCACATTCTCAACCGAAAACAACATCACCAGCCCTATAAATGCCTTACCATTATTAAAAGAGTTAAGGAAACTTGAAAAAAACACATTGTAAACCTTTAATTTGAGTCACAATTCACCATAGTAGGAGGAAGGGCTCCATCACAAAAATTAAAGTAAACTCAGACCCTGCTGGTCTGTACAGGCTGAATAAAGAAAAATGGATTTTCCTTTCACTAAAACAACCAAAGGTGTATCAAAATAGATTGAAATCTAGGTTAAGACCTGCCACCACAATTTTTCATGAATTTCTATTCATAGGAGGCCTGTACTAGGCTGTACACCGAGAAAAGAAACTGAAAACTCAGAAAAATGTTGAAATTCCACAGTTTTAGGCATTGTGAAGAGCGCCAATCTTTAAAAAAGTTGTTGATTGAACCCCCATTCAGGCTTGAATGATGTTTTTAATACATTTCAAATGAGAATCATCTCCCTTCAATTCCCATAACTACCTTTGAACCACCAAACCCTTATTAAGCCTACAAATACTAGTATTTAACAATGGCTTTGCTTAATAAGCTTTACCATGCAAATTTATTATTCTAAAGGCCTAGGACCACTTAGACACCCTTATAAAATGAATTTTAGACTCTTTCTCTACACTCCCACATACTTTTTACATAATTGGCCTTTATGGTAATATCAACAATTATTTAATTCAAGAGTGCTATTGCACATTTGTCCACCCTAACCTACTAATTCCCAAAGTACATTAAAGATTGGTCTATTAGACCTTATTCAAGACAAAAAGACCTCAACATACTAACATTTACCAACTATCCTCCCAATTACCATCAAACAATCACAAATTGAGGGTGAGGTGTGGGTGCTCTTGCACCATTCGGCTTTCAAAAACAAAGTCAATTAGGTTGGAAGACATCTAGATTGGGCTAGCATTTGGTGGAAGAGGAAGAAAGATGACCAGACCTCTAGAGGCCCACCATACTAGATTTTGGTATTGAACCATGAGAGTAGAAGAGATATTTTATATCATGTATCAAAACATTAAGCATGCATTCTTCCAACCAACAGAGAAGGAGATGATTACTTTGCTTCATTTTCATTTGCATAAGCATATCAAGGCACGGGAACCAAGAAGACCAAGGATGTCCAGTTTTATGTGGAGGTAATGGATGTGGTCCAAAATTTAGGAGGGTCAAGAAGGTCAATGTATGATCTTGATGAAATTGAGGAAGAACAACAAGAGAGGGACAGGAAAAGTAAAATCAATACAGAGTTTCAAGTATTTGTCAAGTGAGTAAGAGAGCTATGGGAGCAGCCTCATCTAAAATATTTTGAAATAGACTTTGATATGTACCATTTAGAGAGCTTGGTTTTCATGGAGTTCCTTTCAAAGCCTCTGCTTTTATTATTCTTATGGTAAATTGTTTGGTAGAGTTGGTGGAATTACCTTTCTTAGTAGTAATCGCTATTAGTGAGATTGATATTGTTAACCTTGAGAGAGTAGAACTTGGGAAAAAGGAATTTGATATGGCTATTGCTTTCAAAGAATTCAAGCGGGATGTACTCTACATTGATGCCATTCCTCAATCTTCACTTGATGGCATCAAGGAATGGCTGAACTCCATGGTTATAAAGTATTATGAAAGTAGAATGAACTTGTACTAGCAGCCAATTTTGAAGGTTATTACTAATGATTCAAAGCACATCAACCATGTGGTACAGATGATTAAATCCCAAAGACGATTTGTAGAAATGAAAGAGTCTGAAAAGGAAAAGAGAGCTACATTGGAGACTCAGGAGAAACTTCAACTTTCAAAAAACAAAGCCAATTAGGCTGGTAGATGTGTGGATCAGGCCAGTATTTGGTGGAAGAGGAAGAAAGATGACTGGAACTCTGGAGGCCCACCATACTGGATTTCGATATTCAACCATGAGAGCAGAAGAGAGAGTTGATATCATATATCAAAACATTAAGCATGCATTCTTCCAGCCAGTGGAGAAGGAGGTGATTAATTTGCTTCATTTTCATTTGCATAACCATATCAAGGCATGGGAACCAAGAAGACCAAGGATGTTGAGTTTTATGTGGAGGTAATGGATGTGGTCCAAACTTTAAGATGAACAAGAAGGTCAATGTATGATTGTTAACCTTGAGAGAGTATTTATGTTGAGGAAATTTCCTTTAGATGCAAGGATTCAAATCACATCAACCACATGTGGTACAAATGATTAAATCCCAAGACAATCTATAGCAATGAAAGAGTCTAAAAAGGTAGACAGAGCAACACTGGTGACTCAAGAGAAACTTCAACTTTCAAAAACAAATTCAATTAGGTTGGCAAACATGTGGATCGGACAAGCATTTGGTGGAAGAGGAAGAAAGATGACTAAAACTCTGGAGGCCCACCATACTAGATTTCGGTATTCAACCATGAGAGTAGATGAGAGAGCTGATATCATGTATCAAAACATTAAGCATGCATTCTTCGAGCCAGCGGAGAAGGAGATGATTACTTTGCTTCATTTTCATTTGCAGAACCATATCAAGGCATGGGAACCAAGAAGACCAATGATGCCAAGTTTTATGTGGAGGTAATGGAAGTGGTCCAAAATTTAAGAGGGACAAGAAGGTCAATGTATGATTGGTATAGGAGCACCATTCAGTAGGTTTTGTTCATCAAGGCAAATAAGGAGTAGAATATCATCAATTTACTAAAACCAACCCAAACTTGTTTTTTATAATTTTTTGAGCTTGTGTAGGGTATCAAAAACTTTTTTGAGTAATTTTTAGGTTGTGGTTAGCTTTGGAAGAATCATTTTCAATAAACCCCTAGGGTTTAGGCTATAATAGAGGGTTTTTTGGTTTACCCATTGTACAGTGGTATAACAAAGATCTAATTGTGGATTTTGAATTTTTGACACCCTATAATTGCTGCCCCAAGAGTTGGTAAGGTTTGGATAAGTTTAGATTATAGACCCTTTGTTCAACCGGATCGATCCCTTAAGGGTCCAAAGGGAAAAATGGCTGCAAACTTCAGCATGAGATTACTTAGACACCGTGATTCTTAGAAACTTATCGTCTAATCCTATGGGATTGCACTGGGCTCCTCTACAATAACCTGTCTTAATTTTTGTTATCTCGGAGTGGTTTTTCCGTGGTGTCAAGTTTTTAGTTGATGGAAAAAGTGTTAAATGGAAGCAGTGGAAAGTTGCAAGGTGGTGCAACTTTCATTCTGCAACTTTTGTGACCAAACGTACTGTTCCAATGCATCTAAATAGGAATATTTATGCTAGGCATGGTCCTCTTTCACACCCAAACATGCAGAATCATTCTAAGCTGCGTTCAACTGAATCGATCCCTTAAGGGTCCAAAGGGAAAAATGGCTGCAAACTTCAACATGAGATTACTCGGACACCGTGATGCTTAAGAACTTCTCATCTAATCTGATTGGATCATGTTGGGCCCCTCTACAATAACCTCTCTTGATTTTTGTTATCTCAGAGTGGTTTTCCCATGGTGTCTAGTTTTCAGTTGATGAAAAAAGTGTCAAATGGAAGTAGTGGAAGGTTGCAAAGTGGTGCAACTTTTGTTATGCAACTCGTGTGACCAAATGGACTATTCCAATGTGTCTTAATAGGAATTTTTACACTAGGAATGGTCCTCTTTTGCACCCAAACACACATAATCGCTTTGAGCTACGTTCAACCGAATCGATCCCTTAAGGGTCCAAAGGGCAAAATGGCTGCAAACTTCAACATGAGGTTACCCGGACACCGTGATGCTTAGAAACTTCTCATCTAATCCTATGGGATCATATTGGGCCCCTCTACAATAACCTCTCTTGGTTTTCATTATCTCAGAGTGGTTTTCCCATGGTGTCCAGTTTTCAATTGATGGAAAAAGTGTCAAATGAAAGTAGTGGAAAGTTGCAAGGTGGTGCAACTTTCATTCTACAACTCGTGTGACCAAACAGACTATTCCAACACATCCGAATAGGAATTTTTATGCTAGGAAAGGTCCTCTTTCGTACCGAAACACGCGGAATATCTCTAAGCTACGTTCAATCGGATCAATCCCTTAAGGGTTTAAAGGGAAAAATGGCTGCAAACTTCAGCATGAGGTTACTTGGACACCGTGATGCTTAGAAACTTCTCATCTAATCTGATGGGATCATGTTGTGCCCCTCTAAAATAACCTCTCTGGGTTTTCATTATCTCGAAGTGGTTTTTTTGTGGTGTCCATTTTTAGTTGATGAAAAAAGTGTCAAATGGAAGCAGTGGAAAGTTGCAAAGTGGTGCAATTTTCGTTATGCAACTCATGTGACCAAACAGACTATTCCAACGCATCTAAATAGGCATGTTTATGCTAGGCATGGTCCTCTTTCGTTTTGGTGTGATTAATATTTAATTACACTTTAGCATAAGCTTACTTAGGCTTTATTTAATTCCTAGGTTAATTAATTCTCATCTTTATCTTATTGAGCTATCTTGTTGCTCAAGATAAGATTAGGGTTATGCATCTTTGCTTTTATAAAGCAAATCATCTCATGTAATTATTGAATTCCTGAATAATATTATGTTGCACATCTTTTTGTAATCTCTTTGCTTTTTCTATTTTTCTCTTCTGTGGAAGGATATTCTGGTTTGCAAATCTGATCTTGGTTTCTAACATGGTATGAGAGCCTTGATTTGTAGCCCCTTCTTAGATTTCTGGAGAAAATCATTGCATTGTTCGTTCAGGATTCCTCAAGGGTATCATGCCTGGAGTTCATTTATGAGGCATTTTGGATTAGATTGGGCTTCACCATTGGATTCAGAGTGCTGGAAAAAGTCAGGATTGGCTTTTGTTTTGTAGATTTAGGCCATCATTTGCCAGATCTGTGAGGGTTTCAGGCTGGGAGATTTTTTGCAAGTTCTGGAGGTAGCCAATTTTTTGGAGTAGTTTGAGCAAAAACAGAGGTCACCATCGCATTCGCAACGGCCAAAAACCCTAAGAATTCCCTTCGTTTCATCAATTTCTGAGCAGTTGGTTTGGAAGGCAAGGATTTTTTGCCCAGGGGGCCGTACGGCCTCCCAACACGCCTTTCAATGCATGAAAATTGAAAAAAAAAATGGGCCTTCTTGGTTTCTACGTCGGTGTTGCTAGTTCAAACGGTTTCCACAACCCGGTGGCCACCGGGTGGCCACCAGGCAGCCGCCAACCCGCCACCCACCTCTGGCCCTCCACCAGTGCTTCACCACCTTTGTCAGCCCCCACGAGCTCTATCTAGCTAGGCCGCGGTCATATGTATGACCAGGAGCCCGAGACCGGCCCCCGGCTGACATCTAGCCCACGGAATATTCCGATCAGCTAGGGTATTTACCAGCGGCTGCATTTTTTTTCTCGAGGGGGGGGCATTTTTTTGCCCTGACGACCAAATAGCCATCAAATTTTTTCGCGTGAACTACTGACGTCAGCAGCCATATGGCACTCCAAGCCCCCTCCTAGCCCTGATTTTTCCTAAAGGAGAAATTTTTTTCTTTGGGCATAACTTGGGTATACGGTATCAAAATCGGGAAAATGAGATATCATCATAAATTTGGTTCCGAGCACTTTCTAGTGGTACAGGTTATTTTTCAGTATTTTTTTGTTTATCTGCATTTATTTCTATTTGAAGTCAAATGTTAATTTTGGGCTTCCAAGCTCATAAGTTTTTGCCACGATCTCCGATTTTCATCTTCTTTGCAGTGTTGGAAAGGTATTGAGGAGCTCTATCTTGTTGTTCATGCACTTTTTTCTGTATTTTTCCCAAGTTTATCGTTATTCCAGATTTTTTCCGATGGGTGTTTTGGAGATTACTTGGATGTTTTGGCAGTTGGAAAGGTGAAACTTGAATATTTGTACTTCATTTTAGTATCACATCATCTTATTTTCTATTTATGCATGTTAGCATTCTCTCCTTTTAAAATCGTTGGGTTATTGTAATAAAAAACTGAGATAAAGTTCCATCAGAGGGGTTTCTTGCATAATAAATATGATTAGAGTGTAGTTTTCACTTTGATCTCCATATCCATCCTGATTTGTTGGCAACTCGCATGGGTTATCTGGTTTCTTAGTTTCTTTTGGCCACATTTTTTGCTATTGCTTGACACATTGGATTCATCAGTTCACACTTCAGTTGAGAGATTATGTTTCTTGATCTGCATTGGTTTAGATCCTTCTTAGTGTGAGGGCCATTTTTTTTATGGTTAATGTTGTAGAGTCTTTTTTGGTACTCCTTCCCATGGAAGAGTTTCAGTCACATTTTGGCATCAACATCGAGATACATGGTTTCTAGATTCTGTCATCATCTCATCTACCGTTGCTTCACAGATTGTAGGGTTGTTCCAGTTCGTGAGTTTTCTAGTGTTCTGTGGCATCGGGTCTGCTGTCACATTATTATGATTCTAGTTTTGGTTTCTTGTAGACATAGGTATCTTTCCTTGCTTGTCAAATTGCGGTTCTAGTGTTACTCCACAGTGTTCTTCTAGTGCTTCTTTGCAACAGTCATCTCATTGTAGGGGGGTTTTATCCCACTGGGTTTTCCTTCTCTACCTCATTATTGCATTTGTACTTGGGTACCTGATCAAGCCTTGTTACTGGGACCCATTCATTCATGCTCTCTTGCATTCATTGTAGTTTTAGGTGCATGCTTTTTTAGTCTCCTTAAGTTGCACTTATGGGGGAGGTGTTGGTGTAATTAATATTTAATTACACTTTAGCATAAGCTTACTTAGGCTTTATTTAATTCCTAGGTTAATTAATTCTCATCTTTATCTTATTGAGCTATCTTGTTGCTCAAGATAAGATTAGGGTTATGCATCTTTTCTTTTATAAAGCAAATCATCTCATGTAATTATTGAATTCTTAAATAATATTATGTTGCACATCTTTTTGCAATCTCTCTATTTTTTTTGTTTTTCTCTTCTGTGGAAGGATATTTTGGTTTGAAAATCTGATCTTGGTTTCTAACATTTTGCACCCAAACACTCAGGATCGCTCTAAGCTACATTCAACCAGATCAATCCCTTAAGGGTCCAAAGGGAAAAATGGCTGCAAACTTCAGCATGTGATTACTCGGAGACTACGATGCTTAGAAAATTCTCGTTTGATACCATGGGATCATGTTGGGCCCCTCTACAATAACCTCTCTCGGTTTTCATTATCTCAGAGTGGTTTTCCCATGGTGTCCAGATTTCAGTTGATGGAAAAAGTTTCAAATGGAAGCAGCGGAAAGTTGCAAAGTGGTGCAACTTTCATTCTGCAACTCGTGTGACCAAATAGACTGTTCCAACGCATCTAAATAGGCATTTTCACGCTAGGAATGGTCCTCTTTCTTACCCAAACATGTGAAATCGCTCTAAGCTACGTTCAACCAGATCAATCCCTTAAGGGTTTGAGTGTAGTATGTTGAAATAGGCCATTCCACCTATTGTCCAGGCTGTGTCTCGGTGATATGGGCCTCATGTAAGTAGGATAAGGAGTAGGAATAAGAAAATAACATTAGTAAGGGCATTGGAAGAGATTACTAATGTTGCCCCTGTTGAAAATTCAAAATTTAGGCCCCTTAAAAGCAAGGATAGAAGAGGTGAAAAGAAGAAATTGCTTGAAAATAAGTTAGAATAGGTTGGAAATATGGTGAGATTGTGGAGTTTGATGTGTTCAAAAGGTCTACAAGGATAGGGGAGGTCAAAAGTATGTTATGGCATGACATGCCCTAGTTGGGAAAACGGGGGTTTTGAATGAAAAAGAGAGGTTTGAGGGAGTAAACGTGGGTAAAGTCAAGGGGCAACATAATTTGGTGGTCAATTAAGTTTGTGCAGGAAAAATGAAGAGTGTTGGAATAGGTTTTGAGGTTTAGGTTCGGGGGTTCGGTTCACCAGTTTGGCCAAAATTTTGTGGAGGGGGGTTCAGTTCATTTTGGGTTCGTTGGTACAAAAAACATGTAAAAACAAAAAATATATTTATGCAACCTAGAAGCATGAATTAGGATTAGAATAACACATATCATCATATAAACAACAAAACCACCATAAACTTGAATGTCATTTAAAACAACAAAATTGCCAAAAAAAATGTGTTTATAACCTGCAAAAAAATGTGAATAAAATCACGCTGATTTTTTGTGTGAAAAAAAACCATGAGACCATAGAGCTTGGTGCTTACTATTATGCTTTGATAGATTTTTTCCAAGGATCCAAAGATTTTTTTAAAGTACTTTTTTTAGGCTTTTAGCCATAACAGCAAGGTAGTGAATTGTTTGATAAAATGATTTGGTAGACATGTATGAAAAATGTGGTAGCATAGACAAGGCAGTGAACCGTTTGAAAAAATGCCTCAAAGAAATGTGGTTTCATGGTGATGGAATGGCATGATGAATGCCATGAGAAGAAAATTTCTATCAATTGTCATAGCATTCCACCACCATTGAGACCACATTTCTTTGAGGCTTTTTTTCAAACAGTTTGATGCCTTGTCTATGCTATTGCTTATTATTATGCTTTGATAGATTTTTTCCAAGCATCCATAGCTTTTTTGGAAGCACCTATTTTAGGCTTTTAGCCATAGCAGCAAGGAGGTGAACTATTTGATAAAATTATTTGGTCAACATGTATGAAAAATGTGGTAGCATAGACAAGGAAGTGAACTATTTGAAAAAATGCCTCAAAGAAATATGGTTTCATGGTGATGGGATGGCATGATGAATGCCATGAAAAACAAATTGCTATGGATTGTCATGGCATTCCACCACCATTGAGACCACATTTCTTTGAGGCTTTTTTTCAAACAATTCCCTGCCTTGTCTATGCTATTGCTTATTATTATGCTTTGATATATTTTTTCCAAGCATCCATAGCTTGTTTGGAAGCACCTATTTTAGGCTTTAAGCCATAGCAGCAAGGAGGTGAACTTTTTGATAAAATGCTTTGGTAAACATGTATGAAAAATGTGGTAGCATAGACAAGGCAGTGAACTATTTGAAAAAATGCCTCAAATAAATGTAGTCTCATGGTGATGGAATGCCATGACAATCCATAGCTTGTTTGAAAGCACCTATTTTAGGATTTTAGCCATAGCAGCAAGGAAATGAATTGTTTGATAAGATGCTTTGATAGACATGTATGAAAAATGTGTTAGCATAGACAAGGCAGTGAACTCTTTGAAAAAATGCCTCAAAGAAATGAGGTCTCATGGTGATGGAATGCCATGACAATCAAAAACATATGATTGTCATGAAATTAAATCACCATGAGATCTCGGCTTCTTTGAGCATTCAAAAGTTCCTACTATATGATATTGCTTACTATTATGCTTTTGATAGATTTTTCCAAGCATCATAGCTTTGTTGAGCACTTGTTTTAGGCCAGCCTAGCAACAAAGGTAGTGAACTATTTGACAAAATGCTTTGGTAGACATGTACCAAAATGTGGTAGTATAGACAAGGCAGTGAATTGTTTTGAAAAAATGCCTCAAAGAAATGTGGTCTCATAGAATTCCATGACAAGCAAATGCAATTGGGAGTTGCTCCTAGTTATTAGTTATGTAATGTGAAGTAATTGCATAACTTCTTAGGTTGATTTTGTAAAAACTATATTGTAATTGAAATTTTGTCATCTATCAGCATCTAGTTATTAGTTATGCAATGTGAAGCAATGCTTTGAGTTTGAAATATAATGCAATGCAATGTAATCAATGATATGAATATAAACTACAAAAATCTATTTTTTTACAATTTATTAGTTAAACTCTTTATTTTATTTGCTCTCTATATCTCTATGCTATGGAAATGCCTTTAAATTTATTTTTTTTTTTATCTCTTGTTCTACTTTTTTTTACCTTTTTTTTTAAATCTGATTTTTTTCTAATTTTTTCTAGACTTTTTCCCAATTTTTTCAAAAAATCTTGTACTTTTGGTTTGCCAATTTTTTCCCCAAAAGATTTTTGCTGCTATGATATAAACACATATCTTTTTGTAATATCAAGGATACTTTTTGAAACTTCCATGCATTGCTAATCTAAAAGGAAAAGTCTTTTGCCTAATTTGTATGCAGCCATGCTTTTGACATTGTCAAAAAGAGCAAATATGGACACCATCGATAAAAAAGATTTGTATTAACCAAATAGCCAGGTATGCATACATCAATATATGTCGATATAAGTATAAAATATAGTTACAAAATAGCCATATAGGCTTACGATAATGCCATATAGGCATACAATGTCAAATATATCCAATACAAGATATGTACAAAATTGCCATCTCCAGGCATACAACAAAGGGGTCTGGAATCAAAATTCATTTCTCTCCATGCTCTGGAAATAAATTATTTCCCTTTGTTTGGTGATCCGATGGCGATAAGTTTGTCACTCGTTTCTATTGTGCTCGAGTAGTGCTCCTGTTGCTCCTCCTACAGTTTAGCTCCTGGTGAAGTTTTAACTATTACAATAAGAAGTAAAGACATTAATATATAGAAATTACATTATAAAAAATGATATATTTAACAAAATAATCACTTACGGCCATCTCATGATCACTCTCCACAATGGAAATATTTGCATGTCGATGCTCAGGTGTACTCAAGCCCTGTATAAACCATCCAAATAGGAATTAAACTACGAATCAATAATGATTTGATTTTTCACTAGAACTAACATCTATAACAATGAATGTAAATTGAAATTTAGTAATTTGCCTCATACCTCCTCTATCAGAGCCATTGAGGATTGTATAGCGGATGAAATACCAATATCCATTGCCCTTGTAACATTTGGAGGTGTTTCCATGACCAACATCTGAAAATAAAACAACAAATTATTCAATCACAAAAAAGTTACAATAGCGATCCACATCATGACTTATAATGTATGAGATCTAATTAACAAAATTTTGAGTACAAGTATTAAACTATATATTTCTGGTAGGCCTTGGCAGTTTGATAGGAAGACCAAGCATGATGGGGAGAAGAACACATACTCCATTGTGAAGGATGGGAAGACTTACAACCTTTCACCTCTCCTAGAAGAAGACAAGGCAAAGCATGAAGGGCCTAGTGTTTTGATGGTGGGTGAGAAGGAGTTCATGAAGACCTTAATGGAAGGAGGAGGAAGAGGATTCTTCCTAATTATGAAGCCAAAAAGTGAAGTAGATCTTCCCACAAAGAAGAAGGAAGATGCACTAAAGGAAGTCCAAGAGTTGTTGGAAAGGTACAAGGACATAACGGTGAATGAATTACCTAGTTCCCTACCTCCCATTAGGGATATAAGCCACCATATTGATCTGATTCCAGGGGATACGTTTCCCAATAAGGCTACATACAAGATGACACTTGCTCAAAATGAGGAGATTGCAAGACAAGTGCAAGATTTGATGGATAAAGGGATAGTGAGGAAGAGTTTGAGCCCATGTGTTGTTCCTACTGTCCTAGCACCAAGGAAGGCCAGTAATTGGAGGCTTTGCACTGATTCAACAGCCATTAATAGGATCCAATCAGATATAGGTTCCTGATGCCAAGAATGGAGGACCTCATGGATTGTCTATTAGGAGCATCTTACTTTTCCAAGATTGATCTAAAGAGCGGGTACCATCAAATAAGGATCAGAGAGGGGGATGAATGGAAGACAACTTTTAAGAGTGGTTGGTGATGGCCTTTGGGTTATCAAATGCCCCTAGTACATTTATGTGCCTTATGAATGGGGTATTGAGACCTTTCATTGGAAAGTTTGTTGTAGTTTATTTAGATGACATCCTTGTATTTAGTAGGTCTAAAGAAGAACATTTGAAACACCTTGACATGGTACTAAGGTACTAAGGAGGTTACAAGAGGAGAAGTTGCTGATCAACATGGAAAAGTGTGAATTCATGAAGGAAGAACTAATTTACCTTGGTTTTGTCATCTCCAAGGGAAGTTTGAAGATGGATCCTTCAAAGGTGGATGCTATTCTTACTTGGCCAACACCAAAATCCATGGGAGATGTGAGGAGATTCTATGGAATTGCAAGCTTTTATAGAAAGTTCATCAAGACCTTTAGCCAAATTTGTGAACCAATCTTGGACACCATCAAAAGAGGTAACAAAAGTAAGTTTTCTTGGACCAATGAGGCTGATAAAGGGTTTGAATATCTGAAAATGAGAGTAGCACAACAGCCTATACTTGTGCTCCCTGATTTTGATAAAGTTTTTACCATTGAGTGTGATGCTAGCAATCAAGCAATAGGGGTTGTTTTGAGCCAAGAAGGCAGACTGGTTGCATTTTTCAGTGACAGGATGAATGAAGCAAAGAGGAAGTATTCTTCCTATGATTTGGAATTGTATGCTATGGTCCAAGCCCTCAAAAACTGGAGGCACTACTTGTTACCTAAAGAATTTTTTGTTTATATTGATAATCATGCCTTGAGTTTTTTGAATGCACAGGACAAACTCAATCATAGGCACATGAAGTGGGTAAAATATTTGCAAGCCTATACTTTCACAATAAAGCATAAGAAGGGCCATGCAAATAAGGTGGCAGATGCTCTCAGTAGAAGGGCACTTGTAGTGCAGGAGATCCAACTCCAAAGCATGGGGGTTGAAGCATTGAATGATATGTATCATGAAGATTCAAATTTCAAGGAGGTATACAATGTTTGTGAGTAGCATTTGAATTCTTTTCATGGTGAATTCTCTAACTTTTTATTGAAGAATGGTTTTCTCTTCAAAGGAAGCCAATTGTGTGTGCGTAAATTCTCAATGAGGGAGAATATCATAAAGGAGAAACACAGTGGGAGTCTTGGAGGTCACTTTGGCCTTGACAAGACCTTGGAACAAGTTAGGAAATTTTACTATTGGCCAAAGTTGCAGGTGGATGTGAGAAGGTATGTGGAAGGCTACACAATATGTCAAAGGGCAAAGGGAACTTCATCAAATGTAGGACTCTAACAGCCACTACCCGTTCCCAATAAGCCTTAGGAGTGTGTAAGTATGGACTTTGTCTTGGGGTTGCCTAGAAACCAAAGAGGTTTTGATAGTATCTTTGTGGTAGTTGATAGATTTAATAAGATGGCACATTTTCTTCCTTGCAAATGCACCAATGATGCATCTCATATAGCAGGTTTCTTCTTTAAGGAGGTTGTTAGGATACATGGCCTACCTTTAAGCATTGTTTCTGATAGGGATTCTAAATTCATTGGTCACTTTTGGAGGACCTTGTGGAAGAAACTCAAGGCAAAAATCTATCCTTTAGTTCAGCATACCATCCACAAATGGATGGAAAAACTGAAGTGGTGAATAGATCATTCGGAATCCTCTTAAGATTCCTTACCAAGGAGTATGGACAAGCTTGGGATCTGATTTTACCTCAGGTTGAATTTGCATATAATGACTCCATGAATAGAAGCATTAGTATAAGCCCTTTTGAAGTAGTCTATGGCATGCACCCTAGAGGTGTCTATGAACTAAGAGATCTACAAGGAGTTGCTAAGAGAAGTGCTCAAGGTGAGGACTTTGCTGTTACAATTAGGGATATTCATCAACAAGTGAAGGAAACCCTTCAAAAGAATGTTGAGAAGTATAAGGAAAAGGCAGATTTAAAGAAGAGGAATGTCCAATTCAAGGTTGGAGACTTGGTGATGGAACACTTGAAGAAGGAGAGAATTCCAAAAGGAAAGTATACCAAACTCATGATGTAGAAGATAGGACCTCGCAAGGTGGTCCACAAATTTGGCCAAAATGCTTATGAAATAGAGCTACCTCCTAGGGTGGAAATCTCTTCTATCTTCAACATTTATGACTTGTATCATTTCAAAGCTTCTATGAATGCAGGTGATGGAATAGGTACAACAACAATGGAGGATGAAGATTGGGTGAAGGAACTACCCCCCAGCCAGCCAACCTATGACTCTTGAATGCATCCTAGACACCAAGGAGACAAAACTAGAAGGAAGGTTTACAAGGAATACCTGGTCAAATGGCAAGGTCTACCTGAAGAGGATGCAACATGGATGTCAGAAAATGATATTAAATAGCATGGAACTACTGTAGAAGACCTGATCTCAAAGAGGACTTGAGATCTTTTTCTTGCTTGGGAGTATGGTGCAGGAGCACTCATGGGTCTAAGGGGCCTAGAATAATTTGTCATGTTTTTTTTCTTGGTTTATGGATGGAATGAGGTCTTATGGACCATTTCAATGCTTTGTAGTAGGTCTTCTAGGTTTTTGGTTGAGTTTTTGGTCTTGGTGACCAACTTCTTTGTACAATAAGGTCTCCATCCTCCTTTGTAAGTCTAGTGCATCTTGGAAAAATAAGGAAAAAGGATGCCTTGTTGTATCTAGACACCTAAGGGGAGACACCTTACTTTTTGACAAGGTTTTAAATGCCTTTGAGACATTTTGGAAGGCTCTTTGTGGTCGAGTTGGTAGAAGTTGCTCACATTGCCTTAACTAGGCAATTAGAAGTCAAAGCATGAGATTAGTTGTTTTGCAACATCTCTCTTTTCAAAAGACAGTTGAAATAAGTTGGAGGGAGTTTGTAAGAATTCAAATATGCCTCTCTTAGTTGAGGCAAGGTTGATGTTGATGTTTTGAGGAAGTTTCAATAAGAAGTTTGTTGTTTTTCATGTGTTTTTCTGAAGAATTTGCTGATCCCGTACTTAGTATGGACTGTATGTTCACTTTCATGCTCCAAGCCCATAATGGTTGGATAGGTAATTGAATAAGATTTCCTTTGGCTTTTGAGTGGTGAGATTTCATTGAGTATCAAGGGAGATATTCCAATTTCTCTATTGGGTGGTCTAAAAACCCTTAAAATTAGGATTTTGGGTGAAAAATGTATATTTCTTCCATTCCCATGTTGTAAAATTGCTAAATCTCGGTGGGATGGAAGATTTAAGGCTGTACTATCATTTCCTCAATTTTTTGGAGAACGGAAGGCTCATTTTTGGAAGTTGTGCATGAATTTTGGCTTGACATCTCTATGTGGCAAGCATAATTGACACGCAAGAAAAATGAGTTTTTGCTTGATTTTGAAGAATTTGTTTAAGAGGCACTTAGGAATGGTGGAAATAGGTATGGAGAACCTGTAGGAGTCTGAATTTGTGCTTTGGGGTGTAGTGGAGAGCCTAGATAGTCAATACCTAGGTGTAGGTCTGTGAATTAGGCCTTTTGGAGCAACGGTAGAAGGGGCCATTGTGAGTGATGTTTTTATAGTCAAGAGGAAGGGTTTTGGAACCTTTTAGGGGTCCATCTTACGGGTATGAATCCATAGGTTTTGTGTCTTAACAATCTTCCTTGTGTTTTTTATTTTCACTATCCTACCGGGCAAGGGCTACAAGCCTTAAGAGAGAGTGAGGTCTAAGTCACCATAGTGATGGGTGTTTGTTGAAACCTAAATGCTAGAGGGTTGTTAAACCTTGTTTTGACTTAATGAGACATGATCCAAATGTTTTCAAGCTTTTTGAGTGGTCTTATTTGTGAACCCTAGGTGTGTGGGGTTGATCTCTTAAAGAATAGTGGAGTTTAGGACTCCTCATAAGAGTATTTGAGAGAAGCATTCAGTGGAGTGACTTTGCCATTTGTGATTGTGAGTTTTCCTTCCCTTCCACTTTGCATAATTTCTAAAGATTATGTAGGCTATTTCCATGGTGTTTTTCATGGTGGTAGGAGTATTTAAGGTTTGTAAGTACCTTATGCAATAAACCCTCCTTTGTAGGGCTTGATTTGTGCATAGAATAAGCTTAGTCAATAAACATGATGTGAGTAATGTCTTGGAAGTCAGATGAAATGATTGAGGTGTAAATGGTTGATTGTAGTATCTTGGTCTTGAGGAACTAGTTGGTAAAAGTGAAAATTTGGTGAGTTGTTTAAGGAATTGAAAGATTCAGAGCTCTTTATCAAGTTTTTGCTTTGAATTCAAATAAATTGATGATGACAAAGGTGTGTTACGATCTAATGGATATAGGTTGTATTATTAAATATTGTTTTTTGGTTATTTTTCCTAGGTAAAGAAAATTGAGTGGAAGGGTGCCTTGGTGAATGATGAAAGAGTGGATTGTTTAGTTACTCTAATTAGGTTTCTTATGCACAGATCAATCATTTTTGCTGATAAATAAGATGTCTAAAGCTTGAGGATGATAAGAAGTATTGAAATGAGTTGACTTGTTGTTTCCTTTGGGTTTGCAAATGAAACAATGTGATTTTTGATGAAAAGAGAAATAAATTTTAGTTTCTTATTCAATTTGATCTTCTCCTGATTCAATTGGGTCAGATGTTGGTGCAGGAACACCTAGGTCATCAAATACTTTTCAATTTTGCAAAAGGGATGAGTGTTCAAATTTGTATTCATTCAATCACAAAAGGTCATGGAAAAATGACGTAAAGCATGTTCAAGGTCATATGAGGTCTTATTTGAATGTATTTAAGGTTATGGGTAATTTCTAGGTGGTCAAAGTGGGAAAATGCAAACAATGCAATAATGTAATATTGTTAAAAGTTGTTAAATTGACAAAAACAAGGAAATCAGGCATATTAAGGGTTAAAAGGGGTAGTTTCAACTGATGGAAAGATAATTATGGGAAAGGAAATATCTTTAAAAGGCATGTAAAGGTGAGAAAAATTAGAAGTTTGTGTTCTTGTAATTAGATTTTGAAATAAAAATTCCCTGTTTCTGAGTTTGCAGCATTACTCCATTGTTTTGTTTTCTTGTGTTGGTAATTTAGGAACACCCAAAATTAAATCATAGTTTGAATACATGTAAAGAGGAGTTAGTTTCCAATTTCAATAGTTGGACTTGGTTATTTTTAGGAAACAAAAGAATAAGAGGAAGTTTTCAATGCCCGATAGAGTCCTTTTAGATGCAAGTTTGAGAGTCCAATAGGGTTTTTCTTCACTACTCCACTAATGTAGGTCAAGTAAATTGGTGGAGTAGGTTAATGTTAGAATTTTTTGCATGTTTTGATGATTGTAAGTGCAGGGAAAAGCAAAAATACCATGGTGGAGTTGTTGCTACACTGGAAAATAGAGGGTTTTCCTACACAAAGTGATGCTACAGTCATGGGTCATGAATAAACAAAGCTTGTAGAGGCTTGGAAATGATGTAGAAGGTCTTGGTAGACATAAACAATCATGTTCCAGGTGGTGGCTAGAGAATAGAGGTTTGCAAGAGTATTTTTCACAAAACCCTCATTGATTTGTGCTTTTACACTCTATAAACGAGGGTTTATTGGATCAGAACATTTTCATAGTTTTCAATCCCTATAAATGGTGAAATATTGAGTTATAAGACATGCTTGAATACTATTTTGAGGTTTTGAGTGATTTGGAATTGTTTTGAAGGGGTCTCCTTTGTAAAATAGGCCTAATCTACTAGCCTTTCTTCAGAGGACAGTCTAAAATTTGATGATTTTCTTTATGTCAAACATCTACGAACTTGATATGTTGTGATGTGCTAGAAAGTGTTTCTAAATGTGCACTGAGTTTTTTAATAAGCTTTGAGATAGGAATGTAACTACCCGATTCAATGGTTGATAGACCTACTAGAGGAATGTGATATTGTCTGATAAAAAAAAATATGTTTGTTTAAACAGTGGAAAGGATGATATTGAGTGCTTGGTTACTATCAAACTAATGATATGATTGATGTTACTAAATTTGGTTAAGGTGTATAAGATAGGTTTGGCGACTTTGATGGTTGGATGGGTGAGTATTATGAAGCCTTTTGAGCAAATTGGTGATTAACCACAAGATGATAATCAAGATTCTATTGTAGCAGGAGTTTGTAACCTATAAATAGACTACTACAGTCAAAATATGGTGAGTACAGTGCTTGATAATGGACTGATAATAGTGAGGTATGGTTTAGTTGATTTGTTGCCTTGGTGAATAAATGAAAGGATGAATTGTTGTGTCAATAATCAAGTTTATGTTCTTTTTATGGTGGTTGAGAATGATGTGAATCTAATTGATTAAGTCAAATTTTTCTTTGATATGGTTTTTGCTTTGAATGAGTCAATTGGAATATTGATTAGTGGAATCATGAATGATGGCCTATGGAATGGCTAAGAGAATTTGAGTGGATTTTGGTTGAATGAAAAGTAGATTTTTGATGAAATTATATTTGATCTTCTCCTGATTCTATTTGGGATTGAAATCCCTTGAAGAAATGATGTTGATGGTGTTTGTTGGATTCTCTACATCAGATGTACCCTGATGATTGAGTGTTTTGATATGATGCTCTGCATCACTAACTGCCTTGTCTATGCTATTGCTTACTATTATGGTTTCATAGATTTTTTCCAAGCATCCATAGTTTGTCATGCTAGTGTACCTTTGCAAGCACATGCCTCCATGTGAAGTAATTGCATCGTGTTGCTTATGTTGACTTTCTAAACAACTATATTGTATAGTTGAAATTTTTTCATCTATCCACATCTATTTATTAGTTATGGAATTTGAAGTAATGCTTTGAGTTTGAATGATGTGTAATGCAACGTAATGAACAATATGAATATAAACTACACAAATCTATTAAGTAGAATTCATTAGTTAAGTTCTCTTTATTCTATTACCTTCATGTACGTATGAGTAAATCCACTGGCACTAGGAGGTGTTTACTTGAAACCACCAATATTAGCATGTTCAACATCCAAAATTGCATGTATTAAAATACCATTCATAAAACAATGCTATTAACATGTAATAAATTTATAATTGTTTACTAGTTACATACCCCACTGATAGGTGTACTGCAAAAATAAGTAGGTGGAGGACTGGTGTATCCAGTCTCAACACTGTGACCCTGCAATTCTATTAAAATAATAAAACTAAATTAGTTAATCTTGCATTTCAGAATCAAAATTTAATAAATTCAATTCAATGAACATGCTGACTTTTACCTGAATATCAATGCCATATGCATGATGCAAAATGTCAGTCGTCCTCTCCATCCTCGTAGTAGCATATGGATCCTGTGTAGTAGCATACAGATCCTACGTAGCAACATACAGATCCTATGTAGCAACCTCCTGAGTGTCGGTGGGGTCATATGAACAAGTTGCTCCGCAAGATTGACACACATGGGTTTGAAGGCCACCACTTGAAGAATCCCCTGGATGGTGCTATACAATAGGGCTAGTATGATGGATGACACTTCGGCTCAAAGTGTTGATCACCTGCAATGTCTCTACGTCGGCACTCTCCTTCGCAACGACAAGCATAACAATGTGCTCACGAGATGACCTAGCGAGAGGTTGTCTCCCTTGCCGCGTAGGATCCGGCTGTGCACCGGCCTATCCTAAGCCGACCCCCCACCTCTCCCCTGGAACTCCCTCATATCAAAATAATTTGGGATTTGGTTCAATACAAACTCACTGTATAGTTTCCTAATAAAATATTGGGGGACTTCACAATTGTTGCACGGTGGGTAATCAAAGACCAAGTACCACCTATCATAAAAATGGTTCCTAATCTCTTGGTGGTGGCACCAATAAATAGGAAACCTATTCGCATTGAGGCTAAGATTTTGATTTGTTCTAGGGTCAGTGAATAAAGAGCACAAATCACCTTTAGTAATTTTTAAATCTTTTACTTGTTTATATGATAGTTTATCTGCATAATATGCCCTAGCTACCCGCCTCGTATCTTTCCATCTTGTTATTTGTTGGGTTATTAAATCTACATTTTTTAACATCTCTTTCATTGAATTTGCTAGTGTCATTCTTTCTGCGGTTGAAGCATTTGGATCACTCAACCTATTGATAAGATCCTCAATTTTTTTTTTGTTGTTCTCACTTTCACTCCTCAAATTTTGTTGAGTGCCAGTAGGGTGTTGAGTGATTGGTGGGGGAGGTTGATTTTGTTGAGGAGGATTTTCCTGTTCTTCTTGTTGAGGATTTTGAGGATTTTCAGGATCATTTGCATCTCCTATAATTTTTTTTAAAAATAATAAAATCTAACCTAAAACAAACAAAATCAACTTGAAACTAAGAAATTCAAAACAAATAGCAAGCAATACTTACCTCTTGCACCTCTTTGTGTTTGTGGCACTGTCTTTGCAAAGGAAAAGAAAATATTGTTGATGAATTTTATAGAATGCCTCCTCCTAGAACGTGAGCACGAAAATGAGGGTTTTTGGCGTGGGCAGAGTAGAAAAATAGATAAGAGAAAATGAATAGCTTTCACTATTTTTTTTCTTTTAAAATGACATAACCCGAGCACATTATAACATGCTCATGTTATGTTAGTTTCAATTTTTTTTTGTAGTTGGCCACAAAAGTGTAACCCAACTTCATGCACCCGCCCTTATGTCGGCCTATGATGAGGTATCATTAGGTTACTAAGGAAAAATTGTGTATAAATAAGTGTTTTTACATCCATTTTAACCCCCATTCATCAAGTTCACTTATTCACACATTCATTCAAGCATTCAAGCATTTTACATCATTAAATCAAGTATTAATCAAGTATTTTGGAGAAGCCATTGTTATATCTTCAAATTTCTTCAATAAGGGTGTGGTAAGTTGATATAATTTGCATGTTATTTGTTTATCATTCTCTTCCATTCCATTTCTTTATTAAGGGTTTGATTACCAAAGTGGGATTTGACCATGGAAAATCCCTATAACCTAACCCTTAACCATTTTTCCCCTTTTACATGTGTGTTTGTAGACTTGTGTATGCAGATTTGACAAACTATTAGGTGTTGAAAAATGGACAATAAGTTGAAACAAAATGTTTCAAGTCAACTAAATCCTATTTCAAGCTTGGAGAAGATATTCTATCCATTTTCTCCATATTTGATCCTGTCAACCTGACAAGCAAACAACCTCAGATCTGGTGTTGCAGAATTGTCCCCCGATTTCACATAATTTTGGGAGAGGATTGATTCACCATCAATGGTGAATGAGTCCCACCTTAAGGCTAGAAATCCATTTTTTTTTAGATTTTGGATGCCAACACTCATAAACTAGTTTGCAATAGTTTTCATCAGAAGTAGGACTGATTCACCATCAGTGGCGAATGAGTCCCACTAGTGATTTTCAGTGATCTCTACAAGCATTCAGGACACTCCAGATTCTCCATTCTCTACCCAGGTGCACTCTGATTTAGCCTTCTTCTTTTTTGTTTTACATTTGTTCATACTTTAGTTCATGTTTACATATCACATTCTGTTTTCCAACATTGCATAATTCTTAGGATTTACATTCATGTTTAGTCAAATAATTCATTTAATTGCACTTAGATCATTCCATTTAATCTAAATAACATCATACATTGCATAATTTGAGTGAACCACCTAGACTTTTGTGTGGGATTAATCTCTCTCCTTTTAGGTGAAACATTCTTAAGAGTGCAAGAGTAGCCTATAAGCCCTACCCGAAAATCTATGATTCATTTTGGTGAACCTGTACATTGAGCACTTTATATTTCTGATTTCCATTGCATCTTGTATCCTAGACTTCATTTTTATTAACATTCAATTAAGGTATTGTCTTGTTTTTGCATCCTAGGGTTTCTTAAATTGCAAGTGTGAAAGACTCATTTAGATTTCATTTTTACATCACATATCATTGAAAAAAAACTAAAAAATTGCATCTGCATCCTTCATTGGCATCTAAAAATTATTTAAATCACTTTAAATTTTCTAAAAAAACACAAAAAAAATCTCATAGTTGGTTCATTCGCCACCCTAGGCGAATCAGTCCACCTACACATTCTGCACAACATTTTTAGGCATTTTCTAGGTATTTCCTGCATTTTTGTTCTCTATTGTTATTTCTATGTTTTAGTTTGCATAATTTTTGTTATTTTCATTTTGCACCTAGATTACCTTGCATTTGCATTCCCCCGGTCTTTTTTTGTACTTGTATGAGTGTTTGGTGCCCCATTGATAATACTTTAATGAGACAAAGTTCTAGACTCATGGCTTCCCATGATAGCACTTTCATTGTGGACCTTGGGATCTCAAGAGCTCCTACTCCTAGTATGGAAAATGGTGCATTAGGCATGGACAATACCACTTCTATGCCCTCACCTTTCCATCCAATGAATGTTGACACATAAACAAATTTCATCCCGCAAGAAAAAGTCATTAGTGTTCATGAAGACTTTGCACACTTACAACAAGACTTTTCCCTTGAAAACATTTCCACCACTACCATACTTGTGATAGAAAACCTTCATCTTTATGTATCTTTCTATTTTGCTATCTAATTTCATATTCTAAGTTTCTAGGGTTTAATTTATTCATGTTTACATTTCCTTAGCAACTAGAAAGTGGTTGAAAAACCTCCTATGGTCCCTTTCATTCCTAAAAGGAACCATAGGAGGTTGTTCAACAAATTTCTCGTTAGGAATGTACTCTTGATTTCCTTTTAATTAATATGGTGTTTAGCAATTTCTTTAAAGTGGTGGCAAGCAAAACTTCATATGCTTGACACCCATGAACAAACATGATGGCTCAACAGGAAAGTAAAGTGTGTTATGCAAGGTGGCCATGTAACAACTATTGTAAATGTAAAAAATAGTGTAAGGTATGTTCAAAGGAGTTTTTCTTAGTTCATGTAAGGTCTTAAATTAGGGAACATTGTGCCTAATGTATCCAAAAGAGGACCAATCAAAGAATACAAGATTCACAACTTAGGGGATGCAATGTGTCACATCAAGCCACTAAGAGGAATATAATATGCTAAAAGAGATCATGCTCTTGAAGGAAATCAGCCCATGTCCACCACAAAGAGAAATATGCATTGCATGAAGTAAGAAGACTACACAATGAAACATGAGTTGAAAAATACAACAAAATAATGCCAAGGTATGCCCCTACTTTAAAGAAATTGCTAAGCACCATGCTATGAGAAATTACTTTAAAGTAGAAAATGATAAATGTTAATAATAAAGAGGAAATGCGAGCTTATTTGGAAAGCCCTATACTAAGTCATATTCATTTAAGTAACCCTATTTCCTTTGATTCATTTAAGTAACCCTTGTAGACATCGAAAATATATTGATTGGCATCGCACATTCAATCCTAACTTACTAACATCGTTTCTTCCTGAATCATCCCTCAATCTAACCATTTAATCAAATTCCCCTGGGTGATCCCACAAAGCTGGTTTACAATTTCTAGAGGAACTGATTTTTTTCTGAAATCACATATTTTTAGAAAATATAATGTTTTAAGCCTTAAAAGGTTCCATTTAAAGAATTACAATTGAAGAGGGTTTGATAAAACTACCTTAAATGAAACCCCCTTGGATAGAACCCCGCTAGTTTTAAACCATACCTATAACGGAGTCTCCTTTACACCTATCAAAATGTTGATAAAAAACCACTTTTGATTTACCTTTTGGGAGATCAAATGAATTCATTTAAATTTATTTTTTGTAAGTATGTATTGGCTTGGTATGGCAAAATTATAATTTTAAATAAATTTAATTAATTATTATATTTATTTTTTATTTCGTGAATGTAGGTTTTTCACGAAAATCAAGCTCTTTGTTAACGTACATGTGGAAAAATAGCTGATTATCAAAAAAATTAAAAATTAAAATATTAGTGCACCGCGTATTGAAGTCCTTAATCTAGCAAAGAAAAAAAATGTTAGTTTCCAATACAAAAAGCGTTATCTGCGTTATCACGGTCATGCTATGTCACGAATTATAATTGGTTTAAATTGGAAACTTGATTAAAGAAAAAATATTCAATAAAATACTATCTAACCAAGTGGAAGCACTAGATATCAAAGTTAAAATCTAAATTGAAAATTAGAATTTTATCCTTCATGGAAAAAAGTTATCGTTATCTGGTAAAAGCGTCACTTGGTAAAAATGTTTGACTACAGAAAAACTAGTTTTCGAAGGAGATGGAAAAAGAGGTGTAATCTGATTCCAAAAAAATTGAAAGAAAAAAATTTAGAATCTATAGACAAAATGTCACAAATCACTAGTTTGCACCATCTTCAAATTCCTCACGGTTTAGTTGCTATAGGTGCCGAAATTTGAAGATTTAGTTAAAAAAAAAATTATTTAGGTCTCGGTTTAGCCAAAATTGTAAACCACTATTGTGGGATCACCCTATCTAATTACATTCATCAATATTTGTCTCTTAATTAAATAAATCATTTTATCTAATTAATTCATCTCTCTTGTTAATTAAATCAATCCATCGATCCTGAGTATCCCTATTTAGTTAAATAATCAATTTATTTATTTAAATCCTAAAGTCTATCCATTAAATTAAATAGAATTAAAACCTTATTTGATTTAATCTAACACCATCCCTTTTAATTAAATAAATCAAAATCCTTATTTAATTGGCCCCTTATCATAATCCTCTCTTATTTGATTTAAATAAATCCATAAATCTAAGTCAAATAAAATTAATAATACAATCTCTGTTAAGTTAATTAACCCTTAATTAATTTAACCTCATCATGTCACATCCTCTAGATAATGCAAGTTGCACAAGAAAATAGATTTAATTCATTTTATTAAATCTCTATTTTCCTCCTACAAGGCATCTTTTGGAATATTCTCTCGAATTTGAAATTCAAAATTTCCAAGATCAACATGTACATCCAAACAAGGCATTTAAGATCTCTTACATGTCCTTTGCCTTGAGCAAGTGGCATTTGTGCATTTTCCCTTCCCTCTTACATGTCATTTCAACAAATTTGAATTTCAAATATTGGCATTTATTGGCACAAACCCCAAATCTTGCACAACCATCATCCATTCATAGCTTGACAAATTGGCATCATATCATTGGATGAATGTTGATCCCATTGCTCAAATTTGGACATTCATCCATCTTGAAATCCTATAAATAAAGAGCTCATATCCTCATTTATCCATCCACAATTTGAGTAAAGTTACCATGCTCAAATATCTATCAAGTTTCATCTATCATTTGAATTCTTAGCTAGGCTCTTTTGCAGATTTGGATTGGAGTTCTCATCCTTCATCAAACTGGATCAAGATCATCTTCAATACATCAAGATTTCATCATAGGAATTGGGAAAGGGCCAATTTTCACATCAAATTGGCACCAATTCCCCCATGGGATCACATATTTGCTATTTAAATTAGGATTAAATCTAGTTCTATCTTTTGTATTGTGTTCTTCATCATTTTCTTTACTATTTTGAATTTGCAAATGGATTTCATGGGGAATCCTTGTTTTAGCTTGAATTTCCTTGTCTAACTCGTTTATTCATGTTGTTTTGTAGGTACTAGGAAAAGGGTTCACACATTTGGCACTAGAAGGAGGGCTGAATATCATTAATTCTAACATTTTTGTGAAAATTCCGCATTTTTCTTCACACAGGAAATTCCAACGTGGGCTCGTCAGTGTCGCTGTTTTGGCATCGCGGGCTCGTCAACGTCGTTGTTTTAGCTCCACGGGCTCGCCAATGTTGCTATACTGCACAAAACACAATCTGCACCGCTGGACTCATCCTGCCAAAAAAATTCAAATTTTTAACTTTGCCGCTAGACTCGCCGATCTGCAGAGGTTTTCAAAAAAATCTTAAACAGCGACGTTGGACACAAACTTCAATGCTAGGCCAAATTGTGACACAATCGAGCTCTCTGTCCTGACATAGAGTGTCGCTAACTGGTAAGCAGTGCTGTGAGAGTGACGCTAGGAGAACAAATAGCGATGCCTTCATGAGTTGCGATGCTGGGAGACAGTAAAAGGGAGAATTTAATTTTTTAGCACGTGCTTTTAATTTATGATTTATTTACTCTCTGTTTTCTATTTTTTTTAACCCATGTGTTTTTTCCAGAATCTGGATTTTTTTTCTCCTTTGTAGGTCAGAGATCGAAAATGAAGTAAGGAGGAATATGGTGATGATATCTTGTCCAATCAAAGTGTTTCTAAACACTTAAGTGTTTTTTTAACACTTCCTTAAGAATTCATTATCTTTTCATTCTTAGAACACTAGTTTTCATTTGGGGCTTAAAAAGAACCTTTCAATTTCTTTTTGCAAAGGTTAAAATGAACAATAGGACCAACAACTTACTAGATTTCATTTATTGGATTAACAAATTGAACAAATGTCTTTCATTTGTGATTTGGTGCTCTAAAGCGAACTCACATATTGCTTTGAGGATTTAAAAAGAACAAGTGTAGCTTTGTTTTTGTGAGGGCTTACTTAGGCTAAAGCCATTGGAAAAGGATGTATGCGCTTCTCTCGTGCTTTATAGCGATCTTGAGAATCAAAAGGCCTTTTCCATGACTTTGGGTTAAGATAAAGCAATCACCTCCACACTTCGATTTGGGCTTAAAATTGAACAAACTATTGTGCGAGTGTGAGGGGAGGCTTTGTTGCGTACATTCTCTCTCCTTGTAGCCAACAAGGATTGATCGAGTTACGAATATTGTTCTTCATTCACTTTTGTTTATCCTAGAGGGCCCGCCTTGGGGAAAAAGTACTTACCGAAGGGAACAGCTCAACCGGTAACACTCTGAACCTGAGAGTATTTCCAGCCAGGATATAAATGTGGATATTGGAAGAAACGCCAATATCACGTAGTTGAATCTGACAAGATGGATCTGAAAGGGGAATCTTGCCACATTGTGTCAACTCTTACGAACGGAAAGTCCTTACTAAAACCCATGTGCTAGAATTTTCCAAAATCCTTTAATCTATTTTTTGGTGCAAGAACGGTCATTTTGAAGCTGCCTCACACTTTTACGGTCTTCTAGTAGAAATGGAAAGCATGCATTGGGAGTTTCATGGGTGTTGATGCTTGGCTGCCCTGATTGACGTTAATGAGCCATGGAGGGAAGCTAGTGGGGTCAAGCATCTAACCATTCGCTAGAGATAAGCGTAGCTGGACTTGTCCAAGTGGAAATCCAACAAATATTGTCTTACACATCCATAGGCTTGTACTTATTCTTGGGTTACAAAATGCATTGCTTGATCGAAAACATCTCAAAAGCAAACACTTAACATCATCCAAATTTCAAACCCTTTCAAAGACAAATACAATTGACTCAATCCATATGTTATTGCTTTCCCTTGGGATTCACATCCTTAGAGGTTTCTAAACATTGGAAATCTTATATCTCAATTTGTCTTCTTAAGTAAACAATAGGAAACCCTTGCCTTAAGTTCATTGAATTTCCACATAACATATCTTGTGGGGTTTAAAGAAATTAAGACATTGGACATCTTAGTTTGAAAAACCTAATTGAAGAAAGTATTTTTGGTAAAATAAAGACATTAAGCAAAACTAAGCAAAAAGAAATTTCATATGTGTTGAAGACTCATAACCCCAAAAGCAAAAAAATCATTGATTGGAAAATGTGTGTTCAAATGAGATCATCTCTTGGTTACAAAGGTCATTAGGAATCATTTGCATGCTCTTCAATACCTAGGTCTAGGCAAACAAAGTGTATCTTTTTAGGTTCATCTTAGGATCAAAACATATCAAAATATTTTTTCACCCATCCTCCAAAACATCAAAACAAACATCATCTCACCATCACCTTTTGGAAAATCTTGAAAATCATCCTAAATACTAGGCTTTGTGGCAAAACCAAAATCATCAAAATCATTGAGACTAAATCCTTGAAAACATTTATCAAAACACCTTTTTCTAGGTATGTGTAGATGCATCCTTTTGCATATACTTAGTCAAAGGTATCAAAATCATCTTGTCTAGCTTAATGTATGTAGATGAATCCTTCTTCATATGCTTAGTGAAACAATCATTTTGGGTAGATGCATCCTTCTCCTCACACATATTCAAATTATCATCCTTTGGACAAAGCTATCCCTTAGATCATCATCCAACATCTTAGGGTATTTTTGTTCAAAATCCAAAATCAAAATTAAAATCAAAATCAAGGACAAAATCTCAAATCCAAAATCAAAATAAAAAATCAACAAAGTCCTAAAAGCCTAGTAACTCATTCAAGATTTACCAAAAGCCAAAACATCCATATCACCCATCCCTAACATCATCATCATATCATCTTTGATCCTCAAGGCATCCTAAAACTTTCTACTTTGGAACATAAGATAAAGATCGATTCAAGGAATCAAGAGATTTATCTCCCAAATTCTCAAAGATTGATCCTTGTTTTATGGTTCTAACTAGATCTCAATACAAGAAGAGTATGGAAGCCAACAAATAAACACCCACTTCAAGTGATCTTAGCCAAACAAACATAGAAATGAATCCCGCCGAATCAAGCAATCCATTGACCCTCTCATCATCGCAAAATCCACAAGAAGAAAATCAAGGAGAGGATCCTACCTTTGGAATGTCTCTTGAAGAAGTGACTGAAATGCTTCAAAATCCAGACAACCATAGAATCATCAACATCATGATGAGGCTCAACCCTTCGTTATACATGCTTGAACTAGCAAAAAAAGGGGCCAAGTTGCCTTCAGATTTTGATGTGAGTATGATAGTGGAGACATATTTTCCACCAATCTCATCCACCATCCCCATTTCATCTACACCTCCATCCCAAAACATCACACAAAACATTCCGCAAGTCACAACATTGTTTGCTCCAATAATAAGGGAAGTGCATTTCTCATTTTAATAATCAAAACATGGACGCAAACACCACATTGGAACAAAACATACCCGAAAACCCATTACACAAAAATGTTCCTCTAACATTCCATCATGATCCATCATCATCATTTTTTCACGCAACACCTCAAACCCCTCTTCTCACAAATTCACAAGAAGAGGGAGATATGTTCGGAGAAGGGGGCATATTCAACACCACAACATTCTCACAAGGACTCACACCCCTTACATTTCCACCTCTTCCACCACTGCCACTATCATCCACATCACTCCTTGGTTTAGGGCTTCTTCCCCTACCAAGTATCAATCAAACCTATATCCCAACCATCAATCAAAGCATTACATCAAAAGCCCAAAATTTGTCATTGATATCGCAACAACAAACGACAAATACACAAGCAATGACAACATCATCAAATCCCCCCCTAAAATCACAAAGCATGGTCTCACAAGGACCAATCACATCAACAGCACCATCCATCATGCAAAACACCAACACCACCTTCACAAACACCATTCCAAATCCACCACCACCACCACTACCAACTTTCACCACATCAAACCAATACGACACAGCATTGCAAGCTGCTTTCCAAAAAGGATACCAACAAGTTCAGAAACAAAAAGCCGAACAACTAGCTGCTCAGCAAGCTACTCAAGCTACGCAAGCC